>JBCFYV010000003.1:2639601-2882101 GCA_039000515.1 Timema cristinae | reverse complement strand
AAGCCTGGTGGAAGCTGGAAAGTCGTCAAGTTAACGATTTATACCAAAACCAATATCATCGAAATTTGTAAGAATTTTAAAAGCTATAATTAGTGTTGTCTCTTAAATTATTATAAATAATTCTGTTGAGTAGTAAAACAAATACGTTTTCTAAAAGCAAATATTGTATATTTATTGTAGTCAAATTAATTGTATTTATAAAAATTGGTCCTTATTATATTTTTCATAATTAAAAATTAAAAAAGCTAAAAACCACAAGCGTAAGTTTTTTTATATATAGAATAACAATTATTATTGTTATATCAAAGGGCTGTAAACCTAGATTATTAATAGAAAAGAAAGTAATAGTAAATAGTTAAATATAGATTTAAAATATAAAATCAAGCTGTAAGCGTGAATAAACTGAATTTATTTTAATATTTTTGACAAAAAATATACAAAAATTGTTTTCAAATAAATTAAATATAGTGAAAGATATGTCTAAATATGTTTGTATCCATAATAAAAGTTAATTTACACATTCATAATTTGTTTTTTGTAAAAATATGTATGTTTAATACCATAAATCATTAAGAAAATATCTGATAAGCAAATATATATTGAATTAATATGGCAGGATCCAAACCTCAACCTTGGTTCCCAAAGCTCTGTACGCGCACATATTTCAAATATATTGGTTTGGTTAGTGTATGTGTCTGGAAAAGCTATTAAATAGCACAGTCACATAATTTTGACTTTCGGCTTCCCACCATTTGTAATAATAGGCCTACGTTCATATATTTAAAATTGCATACTACATTAGGTGATAATTATCTATATTTTCTAAACGACACATGTTTAAAATAATGTATCCTCAGTGACTGTCACAAAGTAAATGCAATCTTTTATTTTATTTTTTAGAATAATTGTTACTTAAATGAATGTGTGTAACATTTTTATGCACATTAAATGACATAATTTCGAAATTCTGCTTACTCACTGTGCCTCTCCCACCCCTTCATGCTATTAACTAAGCAAACAAAGAAGGTTCAAAGACCACCTCCAATGTTAAATTATATCTTTAAAGACAGTAGATATTAGAGACACGACATTTTTAAGGTTTAAATTAATGCACCACTCAAGCTCTCATCCCGTAACAGCTAAGGAAGTGCAAGAAATGATTCAAAGGTAAAGAAATGTACATTTGTATACTCAAAGAAATATAAAAATTAAAATGGCACTATACTTTTTAATTATTAATTTATAATTATTGAGGATTTTTAATAGTAGATACTGCGTTGTGAAGATAATATTTAGCTTTAAGTTGGTGGTTATGTTAGTAAAATGTTTTATTGTGATAATTCCCTTTAAAAAAAATGATAAATATCTATTTAATAATTATAATTCATTCCTTATAATTTAGATAGTTTTTCTAAGATTTGAAACTTTGAATTGAAAAATGGCAATTTTTTCCACTAGATAATTTCAAAATCAATGTATAAAATGTTATTTTTGTCTAGGCTAGAAGCTAGACTTTTAATCTACGAGATTAGCATAGAATTGCTGTAAAAATACATAAAATTATCACCGACATGTTGTATTGATAAATTATAACCAAACGAAGCTAAGAGAATCGTTGGTTTGTCAACCCTCCTCCAACTGAATCAACCAATGCACGACACTCTTTTGTTTCATTACCAGAGAAATATCTTTAAAAATTTTGACCACAAAACTTTTGTTGAAAAAGAGGTACCTTTTCCCATTATAGTGTACTATATAAATCACAAAAGACTAAACAAATATTAAAATAATATTGGTTCATACACCAATAAAAATAAATCATAAATTTAAAATCAGTTGCCAAAATATTATTTTGTTTTAATGTGCTCACAACTATAAATAATTATTGAATTTGTATTAAACACAGTGCCTTAATATAATATTTATCCTAGTAGTCAGTCACCTGAGTTAAATCCATACGATCATATATGTGTACGTACATAAATTTAGTTTAAAAAGTGTAATCTGTACACCCCTGTTAAGTGCAGAGGAAAATGTTTGCATTCCAACTCAGAAATAACATAGTTAACTTAATGAGCTAAGCCATATTAATTGTTTATTTAACTTAAAATTGACCCTAGTTTTAATAGTTGAGTAAGAGAAAATATTAAATTGTGCTTTTAAAAATGAGACGATGTTTACATTCAAACTCCTAGAAATGTTGTTTTTTGTGTATTTGTTGAGAGTAATAATATAACAAGGTGTCATTCTTTGTCTTATCCCTAAGAATAATTTATCACTAATATATTTACAATATTACATGATACACACAAGTCCGGAAGGTTGAGATTCAAGTGGTTTCACATTATGATTTTCAAAATATCTGATTGATCTTCCGTACAAGAACACACCAGTAAATGTCCTTGAAATTCAACTCCATCAAGTGTATGTAGAAGTATAAACTGCATATTGTTTGAAAAGTATTATGTGTAACTATAAAAAAATATGTTATCTCTTATTTATATTTTATTCCCCTGAACATTTTATCCCCATCCCTTTAGTGGTTTCATAAATTAACTGAAATAAATTAAAATATTATATTTTAATATTTATTTCGGCTAGTTCCTATAATTTTATTTTACATCTTTCTTCGAAATGAGCTGTAATGGGAAAAACGTTGACCAAGCTAGTTATATTTAATTTTAACTAATAAGAAATCCTTATTGATCATAACTCTTCAAAATATTTCCTATATAATTTAATTAATGGCATTCCTATCAATATACTAACTTTATTAGTAAGCGTTTAAAAAGAAGTATTAAGCTTATATAATATTTAACCTAGCCTTCGGTGGTGGGATTTTCCTTTTTAATGTCTATATACGGTTTATTTTATAAAGGTGTTCATCAACAGCCGCTTAGTAATCCTATAATCTAAAGTTAACAGTTACTTAAAGTTCCAGAGTAAAACATTGAGCAACATTTAAACTATTTTTTTTATATCTAAACGAATTTTGTATCAATTTAATAACGCTAAAAATAGTAATGTAGCCTTATTTTAAAATTTAAGTTACCTGTTTGAAATATTAACAAGTGTAGCACATTTTTATAATAAGATTCATAGAAGTGTTTAGTCTTGTATACCAGAACTGGAGTAATAATACTCTTTTCACAGCACTTCTTATGAAATAATATATTTAAATAAAAAGTGAATATTGGGAGTGAACATTACCTCGCCAAGAACTAGATTCTCTCTATTTTCTCTAAGCATCCATTGCTTGGTCTATTATGTACTATGAATGTGATGTTCAAAGAAGCGCCATACTCAGAGAAGGGGGATTGGGGGGGGGGGATCATTATGATGTTTTAACCAGGTCCCCTCTTTGCAGAGGCTCCATCTCTCTTTTTAAACAGACCATCTTGTCGCCGTCAACAATCACGTGCATAAATAATGGTTTTTGTAAAAACTATTTTTAAAAACGTGTTCTTTGAAAGATGTTAGGCATTATAAAGAGAAGAATCATGTCAAATAATAATTGTCAGAAATGTTTGTATTTCTTGATAGTCTGAGAGATAGCAAAATTACGTCAGCTAGTGTACAATAGCATGGATTATAAAATATGGCCATAGTGTAATACACTGATTGCTCTCAAAGTCAACCAAGTGTACATAAGTAATTAATGATTAAAATGAATAAACTACAGAAATCATGTTAAATATTTCAAACAAACTGAAAGGATAATTGTATTTTCAAAGGCTTATTTCCATATAATATGTAGATATTGTTCCGTCCAAAATGAACGTAAGATCAGTCAATAACATTATTATAATTAAACACTTTTATAAATTAATGATCACACATTGAGTGTACCTTCAATTACAAAGAGTTCTAAATAAATTTAGTTACTAATAACTCCATAATACAGTTTTACTAGTAAATAAGATATCTAAAAGAAAATTATGGTTGGAATTGACACCTAGATAATAAAATAGGCATATACAAATAAATTCAAAAATTGTATATTTAAGATCTGCTCGAAACAAAATATTATTTTAGCAATTATTTTAAGAGAAAAAAATGTTATATTAGGTAAGTATGTGTTTATGATAATGAGTTAATCAGCACAAAAACAACACAAGGTTTCTTAAATGCAAGTATTTATAAGTTAAATTATAAAGTACACTGTACAACAAATAATTGGTGTACCTAATTATTATTAATTCAAACTCTACTTTGTCTTCTAATATCTAATATATATATAATATATATATATAATGTATTTATTCAACAATTATTATTACTAATTTATGTTGGTGTTATTTTTAATAAGTTGAACATTCTCCGAAAAATTATGTTTCATAAATCCGATTGTCGATTGTTGTGAGAGTAGAGGCTTTTTTCAAATAATTTAGTCTAGACTATTATATATTTTATCCTTACATACTTTTGTATACGAACATTATAACTACGTTGATTAATGACGTAGATATGACTCAAAGATATGTTAAAATATTATTTAGAAGAATGCTTATGACATGTTCTTTTTTCCTAACAACTATTTAAAAATATTTTACGAGACTATTGGGTTTGATTCCCTCTAATTCGTAAATAAATAATACGTTCATTCAAATAAAAACTCACTTTACTGGGTATAATGTCACGTGTTTATTATTTGATTGATTTGTAATGATCGGTGACTTTAGAACCTCAACAAAGTTACAATAATGTCAGACAGTGATAAATAAAAATCTTTAAGTGTGATATATATTAATAATTATGTTTACGAATTATATTAGTATCGTGTACCACGTCTAATAGCCATTCGTGATTTCCGCATATTCTCACTAATGAGGTACAGATGAGGACGGTAGAATTTGATTTAAGTGCATCCACACTTGCATTAAGATCGTGCGTAGAAAATATACCCACATTTACACGGAGAAAAATAAAGTGTAAAATTGTATAAGAAAAAATATCCCATGTTAACCCGAATGGGATTCAAACCGTGATATCCCTGTCACCAGCAGTTCAGTCTATAGCGAGACTGATGCCATCCACGATGCGATCAATGATGGATTATGTACCGTTATGATTGGATGCACACATTTATAAACATAAAAGTCAACAATTTATTTCATAATAATATCTTCCATAAAATACTTATTTTTTTAAGAAAGCTCCTGAGTAGGGCGGGAACACGGACTAAACGTCAAGCTCTCTAGTCCGGCTTGTTGGGAATGGGGGGGGGGGAGTCCGGTCTCTAATTTTCCCCAGATACACTGTAGCTTTTATTATTTAAATGATTTTCCTCTTTCGCTCTACGCAAATTCAAGTACGATTCCTCTAAATTCTACCTGCCCCACCCATATACCCAAAATGTAGAGAAATGTGGATAGTCTGTAAGGATAACGAAACATTCATATAGTATCTCCTATCAAGAAACAACGCATGTAATAAATAACACCTCCATTGTTAAAAATACAACCAAAGCGAAGCATCATTATAATAATGGAAACTATATGTAAAAGCAATGATTTAACTTAAAAATGGCACACTTATGAATAACTATATCAAGATCGATAGATAGATTGATAGAAATCAATGAAAAGATCCAAATTAATTCCATAAAGTAGTAAGTTTAAAAATGTTTACTTTAAGTAACTGCGATCAAAAAACAGTTGTTTTGCAAAATTACTTGAAAATATTTCCATTAGTTATTTATTATTGTAATTATTTTTCAAAACTAGAATTTAAAGCTATGCGTGAGTATAAGAAAATACACAATAAATTGTCAATAAAAACTTTTAGCAATAATATAATACTTTACTTTTGGGGACATAATTTTTTATCTCATTTAAGCTATTTTTAAACAAATTTAATGAAATTATTATTATTACTATTTGCTTTTACTGTAGTAATTAATAGGTAAACTCGTGTTTTAGCTGTAATATTAAAACTAATTAGGAGGTATAACTAAATTGGTTGGCTTTATTTAAGAAATGTATCCACTATACAACATATTAATTAAATAGTAATTAGATTAAGTAAGATTCAAAGAGAAATATTTACGCCTAGAACAGTAAAATAATGTACCATAATCTATATATATAAAGTAAAGTCCTGACTCATCAACGCCCAACCCAAACCCTTGGACCTAGAAAGCTGAAGTTTTTCACAGAGGTTCCCTTTATTATGTAGACCTGGAATGAGGCCGTTTTTTTAAAATTCCCACGAGATAGGGAATAAAGAGGGTTTATAATTAATGTTTAGTTTCAAAGATGTGAGTGAAACCGTGGGCAAATGCTAGTGATACATTAAATTTCTACCCATTTAAAAAGTTCTTTGTAAATATTGATAGATTCAACCGATAATTAAAGTCAATTCTTTTATTGAATGTATTTAATAAAAATTGTGTAACTTACATAAAAGTTTTTTATTTGTTTTTATGATATTGTGATTATATTATCCCATAGTTTTAAGTATAATATACAATGCCATGCCAAACTAGGGCTGTAGAATACCAATATTGTTACAATGTGCCCTTGCAAATTGTTCTATCGGGTATTGTTCATGACTTCAACTAGTATATCAGTACACGGTAGCCGGATCTGAGCCACTTAACTAGAATTTCTTACCAGCAAACTGTAGGGACTACTGATACACGATTACCTTATAACCTTTGAAATATAAGTATTGGGACATTTCTTTAAAATGTACATTTTAATCGCTTCTTTTTGGCTGGGTAGTAAATTATTGATACCGTAATATTTATAAATAAACCAAATATTCTTTATTTATATTCAGAAAATGAATTATGAATAGTGATCTTTCGTCCTAGGTTTCAGATAACAGAAATTCGACTTTAGATCCCTTGATTTTTATTTTATATAAGTTTAAAAAACATAATGCTATATTAAAAAATACAAAATATTCACGATATCAATTAGTTTATATATAATTTTTAATAGAGGCGTACAATTTACTTGTCACTTATAATCCAATGACAAACCTTACAGCCAATATAGGTGAATTGAAAAGAGATTAAAACAATGCCATCTAAATTGATTTAATTGTTTTGTATATTCAAGTAAAATAAGGAATCAATCATCCTAATAATAAACCCGTTAAAAATTTTGCGACATATTAATTACAATTTATTACTATATATTTTAAGTGGAAATTTATTCAGAAATTCTATTAACATTGTTACAAGCGATATGTATTGATAATATTACATTTAAAATTAGACGATAGACAAAATAACGAAAATAATCTCTTAGAACTAGGGTGTAAAATATTATTTCTTTGAGCTGGGTAAAATTTAAAAACTGATTGATTTAGGTTTTGAAATATATAAGAAAGTAAAATACGAAACTTCACGATAATTGATTAAATGGTTCTTGCAATATAAATGGGTGATAGCTGTGAGGTAGTGTCAGATGGAAGCCATTTGATGACGTCATCATAGACCACCGCAAAGGTTTCTGGGAGGGTCTCCCAGCTGGTTTAAGTTATTAAATACACATAAAAGAAATTTACAAAACTTGGTCTTGGTATCCGGAAGTGAAATATTTCAACATTATTTGCCTTTAAGAGTGCCAATTTAATGGCGAACGTTGTGACAGTGACGTCACTTTGAATATGGCATCATAGTTGTGGACATTTAAGTATTGGAATATGAGCAAGATTCCTTGGGGATACACCTTATTTGATTCAAATTAAATTATTTGTTGTGGAAGTGTTTGTTCAAGTGACAAAAGAGCTCAGAAAGGCTAGATAGGACGCAAGAACAGTAAAAGCTCAACTTGTGTGGGATGAGTCAACAACAAAGAACTGCAGACTAAACAATCCAGTAATAAATAAAGTTATTGCCAGATATGATGTATCTTTTAATGAAAATAACATTGCATCTAAGGTGTCCGAAGCTGAACGAAACCTCGTTGTCAACTTCGAAGTCGTTAAAAGTCCAGAGGGGAAAATCCAGATTAAAGTCAAAATACTATCGTCATTTCAAGATTTTGTTGAACCAGCAGGAGATAACAAACACGGAGGAACATACAATCTGTAACGATGTGTGCAGCAACCAGTATAGTATGAATCTCATGGAACTTGTGCAAGAACTGAAGAAGTCAACACCTATGAAGAGGCAATAAGTTCGAAGGATGCAGCAAAGTGGCAGCAATTCATAGAAGAAGTGCAAGAAGAGCTTGAAGCCCTGAAGAAGGGGGAACTAGTGCCACTACCACCTGAAAGAAGCATACTGATATTCAATTTGGTGTACAAAGTAAAGCATGTGTCAATTGGAGTAAAATATAATAATAAAATAGCTTAGTTGCCAGAGGTTTCACTCAGAGAGAAGGAATTTACTATAAAGAGGTGTTTCCTCCTGTGGTCAGATATGATTATGTGAGAGCATTACAGCTGATAAAGGCTTAGAGATAGCAAAATTTGTACTTGAATGCTGATTTTTAAAACGGAAAGCTAGAATTTTGAAAAAAAATATTGTGGAACCTCCGAAATATTTTGATGTTGGAGACAGTACTACCGGAAGAAAAGTCCACATGGTTTGAAACAAACTTCCAGAGCTTTGAAAGATATTACAGACTGGTTCAGGAAATTCAACTTAGTATCAAGTTCATTTTATACATGCGTGTTCCATGAACAAGTGAATGATCACAATATATATTTGTTGCTTTATGTTTACGGTGGGCTGCTGTTATTAAAAAACAGTGAAGCAATCCAGGAGTTGATAGAGTACATGAGCGTGTAGATACACGGTGTTCGTGCTGCAAAGAAATTTTGGATTTGAAGGCAGATTTACATCAAGAAGATGATGAAATTGCTCAGCATAGTATATATGCTATTTCAATAATCACATCCACCGATGCAAATTTAAGGCTCATAAAAACCGAAACAAAAGCTTAATATATTTTACATACCATGAAGAGGTTGGATAACTTTTTTTATGCAGCAATGGTGTGTATATACCAGACATTGCATATTTATTGTGAGCTGTCAGTCTTTTGGAAAATACAATGGCAGCGTTGAAGCGAATCTTGATATTTCTGAAAGACTCGCCATGTGTGGAAATCATTTATGATTCATGAACATGGTTTACTTGACATTCGGTAGCAGATTTTGCTAAAATTTTGAGACACGTAAATCCACGACTGGTTTAGTCTTCATTACGGGAGTTGGGCCAATAATTGGGTTCAATCAGAGACAAAATAAAGTAAAAGTGTCAACCACTATAGCAGAGTATGCCGAAAGTTGTGAAGGAGAGCACGCAGCATATTGAATACGTTAGTTATTCAAGTACAGGGGTGATAAAGTTTTGAGTTCCACGACATTGTACATTGACAATCAAACCAAACTCAGGCTTATCAAGAGCCTGAAAATGCACAACAGAACGAATAATTTTGACGTGCAACGTCATTTTATTGGAGAGACCAATGAACTGTGTGTAGTGATAAGCAATTGGCAAACATTCTAACAAAACCACTAGTGAGAAACAAATTTTCCAAATAGGTTGCAAGACTAACGTAGTGAAAATATACGGCAAGTGGGAATATATATAATATATAAGGGATTTTTTGTGTCACTGGCGTAGCGAGAGTGATATTTATTTTTTCTATAGTAGTACGAGAACTCCGTTGCTCTATGTTACCTTTCCTTCTCTAACTATTTGAGACAACGTAAATTCATGTTGTTTGTATCCGCACTCTTAAATACACGATTATTCCCTAATTAGACTGAATAATATTTTTAATAGTTTTAAATTTCCAATAGTTCACCAGTTCCAAACATGGTGATACCGATGTATTAGATAAGAAACGAGCAAACCTAGTAAAACAAACTCGGAGATTTTTCAATTAATCTAGGGTAAAATATAAATTTTAAATATGTTTGTCAAATTAACTAGGAAAAATAAATTCAACTGAATTATTGAAAGTGTAACTGTATTTACATCAATATATAATGTTAGAGTTTTGGATTATTTTTTCAATCCCCTACACCATTTTGTGATAAGTCGCTTCACTCGAATGTATGATAACTATTACGCGTGCAAAAATACATAATTTAACAATGAATGCTGTATCGCTCTAACTTATTTTGTTTTTTTTACCTCCTTGGTAAAGCTCCAGAACGTTGGTAAAGGACACATGGTGTGAACATCCATATATGTATTTATTTGTATATATTTACACGGGCTAACGTCAGTCATTCTTTCGGTAGGGAAACTCAACAACTGTTCCGATAAAAATCTTTCATGAATAGGCAAACACATTTTAATTCAAAACTTTTAGAGTGATCATTTCTGCTTTTAATATTTATGACTAAAGGCTTGACATAACCGTTTGTTCCAAATTGCTTGGATGCGAAAAATAAAATAAATTTTTGTTTTTATAACCTCATAGAGCAGACTACGATTAGAATTACTATCGAATTTAAAGGGGCAAAAAGTAATTACGCTAGTTAAAAAACAAGTTAATCAAGTTAATTTTATCTTTCAATGATTTACCACCAGTTATTTTGTTACTATACTATGTAGGATAAAAATTTTAAGGCATACATTGTTGGAAATTGGCTCAATATTTTTTTATATTACACTAACTAACGTTTTTATTGAAGTTGTAAATTTATGTTAGTAAATATAAAAAAAAACTTTATCATGTCTGCTAGCAAGCAAGCTGTACTTACCGAGTGACCACCACGTGTTTTCTAAGATAATGAGTGTCATGCAATCAGATCAACGAACCCTCCTGCTGCTAATCTCAATATTTGCAGATATAAGATAGAGGGTGTGATGTAATCAGATCAACGAACCCTCCTGCTGCTAATCTCAATATTTGCAGATATAAGATAGAGGGTGTGATGTAATCAGATCAACGAACCCTCCTGCTGCTAATCTCAATATTTGCAGATATAAGATAGAGGGTGTGATGTAATCAGATCAACGAACCCTCCTGCTGCTAATCTCAATATTTGCAGATATAAGATAGAGGGTGTGATGTAATCAGATCAACGAACCCTCCTGCTGCTAATCTCAATATTTGCAGATATAAGATAGAGGGTGTGATGTAATCAGATCAAAGAACCCTCCAGCTACTAATCTCATTTATCCTCATGAGGCTAAGTTGACTCCGTTCCAGACCTACTTCTCCATAGAAAAATCTGAAAACGGTGGGAATCAAACCAGAAATTTCTGGATTTGTAGCCAAGAACTCTGATCATTGGACCACAGAGGTGGTCAGTAAGTGTAAAAACTATGGGTAAGTTGTTTATACAACAATGGATTTTCCCAGCAACATCTTTTATTCCATGTACATTCAGAAAAATGACTAAAATACATTAATTATAGTAAATCTTTTAGAAGAAATATGATGTGTTTCTATCATTTTAAAATTCAAATTTTGAAACAAAATTTTTCAAAATATGATTATAGAAGTTTTATCGAACTATTTGATTATAAAAAAATACTCAATTCCCTACACGTGACGTAATTGCTATCCGCCAGTCCAATTCTAATCGGCTCTGCTCAGACAAGACCAGATAAAGCCAGAACTGTTCAGACTTATCACCACAAAAAGAATTCACCTTGTAGCTGAAAATCAGAATACTGTGTATACAATGGGTTCATAGGAAAAAAAATTTAATGCGAAGCAAATGTTAACGAATCTTGGTTAAATTTTTAATAACTTCTAGTTCGTTGTCCTAATTGGTGCACACCAAAGAGGCGAAATTCTTTGAGGGAACTCATTTTAACTAAATCTGATTCAACACTTTTTAAGTGCATTAGATAATACCTGCCACACCCCCATTAAGTGAAAACGCTTTACAGGTCGCTTAAACTCTTTCAAACATACTGGAGTTTTATATTGGTTAAACAAAAGAATTTACACATGCTAGCTGAACACCTTCACTTTTTTTTATCAGTCAGATGAGGTTCATCATTTGAAAATGAAACTTTAAAGTCATTTAGAAGCAATTAAAGTCACTTCATGAAACTTCTTTCCACCATTTCTTAATTCACTAATTAAGTGGAGGGTATATTCCACTGTCGGATTTGTATTAATAGGATTCACCTAGATCATTTTCTAGAGTCTTCCACGCCAAGTTACATCAATTCCCATAGTCACTTTATTATCTAATGACATACTTGCGTAATTTGTGAGAATGTAGTGAAGAGTGGAAACATCCATTGCTCTTTGTTTGAGCAAGTGAATACATGTCTATACTTACAGCAAATATAAACACAAACGTATTACTGGTCAAATGCTTTTCCTTGAAACAAAAATTCACACTTAGGGGAAAAAAAACATTTCGCTACTTTGGTGTTTGCATAGCCTTATTTTGGATGGTTTTATGTGCACTTTCTCTATCATTAGATAATATCCGGACGTGATTTAAAAAAACAATTTAATTCTTGAACAAACACAACACATATTTCGCTAATCATTAATTCATTACAATAAAAATAAGACTCCAATTTCAACAATGATATGTTTTTTTTTTTCAAGGACTTCTTCCCGGGACTTTTATCAAAGTATTAAAAATGGCCAGAGACGGATGGCTTGGACTCAAGACAGGAACGAACTGATAACCAAATCCACTCCTTAGGTGGCCAGCATGTCTGACCAGAGGCCATTTGAACAATACTGGGTGGTTGAACTAAGAAGAGATGTATTTAAATTCCGCCTGAGTCCTGTCTGAGCAGAACCACGTGCCTGGTAGATAACCTATCATCGTGTATAGCGGATTCTACTCGCACCACGTGCCTGGTAGATAACCTATCATCGTGTATAGCTGGTTCTACTCGCACCACGTGCCTGGTAGATAACCTATCATCGTGTATAGCGGGTTCTACTCGCACCACGTGCCTGGTAGATCATGGCCTATCATCGTGGATGACGGGTTCAGTTGGAGGAGTGTTTAGTGCCACCTTCGGAGCTGATCATCTCGCTGCTGTCACTAGAGCTCAGGGTGGTGTTGCTGCCGTAGGGATCCAAGGAGCTCTGTACAGACATGGAGCGGCCTTGCCCACCTCGTCTCACTCGGTTG
Organism: Timema cristinae; assembly: GCA_039000515.1. Lineage (NCBI taxonomy): Eukaryota > Metazoa > Arthropoda > Insecta > Phasmatodea > Timematidae > Timema > Timema cristinae. The sequence goes on along the minus strand of JBCFYV010000003.1, from coordinate 2,869,060 downwards.
GGGGAGAGCTTGGAGGGGTCGACACTTGTTGGGTCTGCCTGCAACACGCACCACTTTAGTAGGAATCAAATGGGGTAAGGGCTATAGTTACTTTTACCACCATCCCACTCGATAAAATATTGAATACCACATGACATATATACATTAAGATACTTATTTTACGAACATGACAACATAAATAACTATACTCTGATCATGGGGGTGTTACCATATTATTGGAAAAATTATCTTATGATAAAAAGTTCCAGTCTGTGTTCGAAAAAGAGTTAGCGTTGTTTTACAATTACTGGGATATTATTACAACAATAACTAAACAAAATTACACATATATAAATATCATACATATAAAATATAAAAATAACCTTAAATTTATAATATTTGATGTAATTATTTTTTGCGAGTCAAAATAACATGTATTATTATTATTATTATTATTATTATTATTATTATTATTATTATTATTATTATTATTAAGTGTTCTAGAACAGATCCATTCCTTTTGTCAGTGATCCATACCAACATGTGCCCTGCCCTTTGAATAGTTTAACTCCCAGAATGTTCTTATTTCCTTCAAGGCATCCAATATTTGAATCCTCCTTCTCCTAAGCTCACCTTTCCCTCAACTCTACCTTATATGATGTAATGCAGAATACAGTTCCTCCTAAGGGTGTATCCAATCCAGTTTTCTTTGTACCGAAAATCACATACAAACTTGTGCTCTTCTCACCCACTCTTCTCAGGACTTCTTTGTGTGTCTGTCTGTCTGTCCGCCTGAAATTCTAATGTCATTCCAGCACCACATTTCAAAGCTTTCCAAGTATTTATTTTCCATTTTCCTGATAGAACAAACTTCTGCTTCATCCAGTGCGATGTTCTAAAGTTAACATTTCATCAGTTTTATTTCCGAGATAAAAGAGGTTTTCAGGGAAAATATAGTTAGTCAGTTTTCCCTTTTCCCATCCACACCGCAGCACCATGGCCGAACTACCACTCCATTCGATAGCGTCCGGTCTTGAACAGTCTCGACCTCAGGTCGATCCTGATATCGCCGCTGCCCCGTATCTGCCTAGACCTGCCCTTTCTTCCAGAACCCTCTTCGACCACACATCAGTGGTTTTCTTCCACTGAAAGAGGGATGCATGTTTGCATCTCCACCAGCTCCATCGTACCAATGAACTCCATGCCCCTCATCTCTGCCATTAAGTACTTCACACGTAACCCTTGCAGTTGGAGGTGATATAATCCACGTCACTGGATACTTAAAGAACTTAGCCGCTACCACGGTTATACAAAGACCGTTAAAAAAACCAAGCCCAGTGTGTTTTTTTCTGAAAGAATCCGGATTTTATTGCTTTTTAAGGAAACTTTTAAACTTTGATTTTTACATGTGTTTTAACTAAATTTAAAAAATGTTTGTCAAACCTGATACACTTGTGCAATGTATTAGGTGTAAATTTAAAAGTAAATTTGTTAAAGCTTTTAATAATATAACTATGAGGCCTATGCTGCAAATAGGATAAGTTATGTCAATTGCAATAAATTTGACTTATAATTCATTCACGACCTAAGTTTACTTGGATGACAGCTCAAAATGTTACTAGAAGTAGTCCCTAATATATCACTACGCCAACAGCTGACATCTGTCACCCTGGATGATTGTAATGAAAACAGATGGTAATATGTTAATGTGATAGTTAACCACAGTAATTTAGGCCAATATTATTTATATATTTATTTGAGTTCGGATACAAAGTTTATTTATCGTTTTATCCCACTTTTACAAAAACTTCAAGCGAACATAGCTTCAAAATGGTGAGTTACGAATGTAAACCATATGATTGAACATAACGGTAAACAAGTTGTTTACAATGATGCAGACACGCAGTTGATGAAAATAATTTATTCAGTTAAATATTTAAAAATACGATAAAATAATCATAAAAGTATTTATTGTATGTTAAAAAGACAACAATTTTCTCTTTTCCAAATAAATACGATGCCTGTATTAAAATATATTGATGTGTGCACTATATTACACAAAATCAATAACGTTCCAAAACGAAAAATAAGTACTTTTAATTATGGTTAAAATATTGTTTCGAGTTGTATAAAAAGAAATGATTTTAAAAAATGAAATAGTATGAGAAAACTTAAGTTTACGTTATTTTAAATGTTATATATAACATGTAATTAAAGATCTTTATATTTATAAAAAAAAACAGTGATATTTTACAAGTGTTGGCAACCCAAAACCTAAACATATGATTTTCGAACTGTCATCCAAGTAAAAATCTATCATGAACGGACTTTATTTCATTTAATTTTATATATAAAAATACAAGGTTTTACAAACTTACGAATATTATTAAATGTTATAGCCTAACATATTGATAAAAGACCATCTTGTTTTCAATTTCAGATTACAATTATAAATTAGAAAGGGCAAACAACTTTTTTTTCTTTAAGGAAATGGGTGTTTATTATTATTATTATTATTATTATTGAAAACTGAAGCGTTGATTGATATAGTCAAATCCTGAATCATCTAAGTGGATTAAAACTTCAGGTGTGATTTGCGATAATATCACCGTATACTGTAAACTAACATTAAAAAGCCGTATTTAAAATAATTGTACCTACATTGTCCCATAGTGGCAGGTGCGTCTTGTTATCTTTCAAATAATCGCTAAATAAACTGGCATACTCAACATTGATTATTACATACATGAAGGGGAAGCTTGAAAACGACGAGCCTACGAAATGTTTGATCTCGATCTAAAGCCTAAATACGATTTCGGCACGAAGCTCAAAATTCAAGTACTCGTAGAGCCTTAATATTTACTTGGATGTACACAAAATAAACAACCACAATGGAACACTGTAACTTTCAGTATCATCACATGGGACACCCAAAACAAAATAGATGGAAAACCGTGTAGCTAGCTGACTACATACTGTTGGACCAATCAACTTCATGGCTACAGAGGGAAGTCCCCTTTTGATGTATCTGAATAACTCACTTCCTGTTAGTTTACTTTTAGTTGTTTACACAGCTTGGCTGCTTATGTGAGTCTGTAATGTTACATTAAACTGTAAATATTGAAAAATACCTCATAGAAAACTAAGTGGGTTCTTCAAGTGGGCTCCCTATGGCAAGCCATGGCCGCCACCAACATTACTGCAGCCGTTAAGGGGGGATTAAAGGGGGCGTGAGGAAAAGCCAGTGTTTTGCAGTTTTTATTGAAAAATATTTGCTTGGACAAAATAAAGAAAATACTTCTTGAGTACAAACATATAATTTAATTTTCTTCACATGGTGACCTCAACATTTTTTGAATAGCTTTCAAGAGTGTCCTTGAATCTAATGACACATTTTTTCTTCATTTAAAAAGTTGGTTAGATAATTCCGCCATGCTCATGACCGATATTCAACAACTGTTGATATCACCATGTGAAGAAAATTAAACTCTATGTTTGTGTTGAAGCAATATTTTATTTATTCTGCCCAAAAAAAAGTTTTTCAATTAAAAAAAAACTGTAAAATCACTGTCTTTTTTTTTTTTTCGCGTACCATTCCATTCCACCTTAAGCCACGAAATGTTGATACCATTGTCCATCCCGCTTTGTAGAAGCGTCTGTTAAGTTTTACCCAAGTAGCCTGAGAGACAGCTCTCACCCTCGGATCTCTTAAGTACCGGGTCAAGGAATATGTATGTGACCATGCTGCCAAGGTGATTAGATTAATCATTGAAAAATTATCGCAAAATTGTAAGCGTATACAGATATCAACTCAAAATTAGCAGCACTTCTCAGCATCATTATCATACCAGGTTTTCTTCATCATATTAAGATAGAGTTTTCTTATTATCTTCTTCAAACATTCACAATTAATTTGAAAAGGGCAATATTTATATGTAGCTTTTATAAACAATGCAGCTTTGCCATAATTTATAAGGAACTAATAAAATAATATCCTTGTCGAGTCTTTACAATACTATTAAAAATCTTTGGGCTTTACATTGAATTTTATGGGTTAGGCAATATATTTTATTAAAATAGACGCATGTAACTCCCAAACAATGTCATTGAGTTAACATGTTCCAGCCCTTATTCAATTTGTTTCTAGCTTATTGATGTCCACAATACTCAAATCTTACCTCTTACATACTTACTTACTTTATGGTATTATGAACTCAAAAGTTCATTTCCACTCTTACGAAAGTAAGTCACCTATTCCTGTCTCCAGTTCCCCTCACTACACCCTATATACTTCTGGTCCATTATAATGTTATCACCCATCTGCGTTTAGGTCTTCTCAGGGGTATCTTCCCATTGGGATTGTCATTCTGTACCCTAAAAAAGGTTCTAGAATCTCCTATTAGTGCGGCATGTCTTGTTCCACATAATCTACGAGACTTGATTATCCTAACACCGTCTTTTAATGAGTACACGGTATTAACTCATCATTATGTACCCTCCTCCACGATACAGTAGCCTCATCCCTACTTGGTCCAAATATTTTCCTAATCACCTTGTTTTCTAACACCCTACTCTTTTTTTCCATCATGCGATGTAAGAGACCACGTTTCACTCCCATAGAGAGCAACCGGTACAAGTTATTGTTTTATGTATTCTAAGTTTTACATTCCTTGAAAGTAGGTGAGTTGTCAACAATTTAGTGACAGAGTTGTAGCGTGCATTTCCCGACTGTATTATTTTCCTAGTCTCCAATATTATATCGATATTGCCAGTTAAAATTGTTCCTAAATATTTAACTTACTATTCCTGTCAAATGATATGTTGTTTGCTGTAATCTCTAAATTAACTTCCCAACTCTGTGATCTCTATGTGACCATCCCCATATACTTATATTATCTCACCATTATACAAAATAAGTTGAGAAAAATATCAATATAATTGATATTATTGATACTATCTGTTTATTATCTCAAGGTAGGACCAATACTAAACGAATAACGTCTAGTTTATGGTGACGACATAACCTAAACTAAACTGTTATTTTACTTTACCACAATATCAACCCAATAATGTACTGATATAATATCAAAATTATATGTCTATTATATTTGACTACATAATAATAATGCAAAACCAAATTGATATGAATAACGGTCGTTGTTAACATTTTAACCACATATTTCTAGCATGTGTGTAGCGTACGAGGCATGTTCTGTTGTACGTACTACTACTACTATTCCAGTATACTTCTGCCCTAATGATCCATAAGCTGCCATTAATAGCCCTACCACCGTCGGGGATGTCTTAAACCTACTTCTTATTTGTTATAATACTACCCACACTCACCGTATTTTTTACTTGTAAATGTTTATCATCTTTCTGCTCTCCACGGACGCTGGCCTATGACGAGAGGAATCCCCTCCGTGGTCCAGCGGTAAGCGCTGAGGCTGTTGCCATGGTGGACCCGCTGAATTGGCCACATGTCTAAGGCGCTACATTCACAGTAAATTAGACTATTGACGACAGCTAGCCCGAGGCTCGAATCTCGTTCGGGTGTACTGAGTGTGATTTATACTAAATGTTTTTTCGTTCTTACTCCACGCATATGAGGGTACATTTCCTTTAAACATAACCTTCCTTATCCATAAGGCCATTAGTGTAATTAGTACATAAGATTATAACCTGAACAGGTAGTATAACTAGGTGCTAAGAAACTTTTTGAAAAATTTGAGCCTGAGGCCTACGAGTATCCACCCCCTGCACCTGCCGAGTATAGAGACTCAGGTGTCTCCTGGTCAAATGATGGTGCATCTCATCGAGCGGAATGACCTACGTGGAGGATCACATGTTCAAGACCCAGCATTGGTACGTGCTGACTTTCAATGGATTGGGTGGTTAAGCATAGATGGAATACCCGAATAACTAGCAACGAGATCTGATTGGAGGTTGAAGACGTCCTTGAACACTACTCTCCTCCCCCTTTACCCCACTGTATATCATGTGTCTACCCTACAATAAACTTATGTACAGCTGAGGTTCGAACCTGTGGATTCTCTTCATTCTTCATGTTGGGAACACGTCATCAGGATCTCGCTAAGGACACGGCTCTGATAGTATCATTAAGAACCGAATGCTGTCTAGTAATTCTCATGTCAACCATTTGGCTGACCTTGGGGAGGCTGTTTGAATTACAGGTCGAGCTTGCCCAGATTTTATTATTCATTCATAATATGTTAATATGGAAGACGCAAGGGTGATAACTTTAATCTGGTATAGTTTAATCACTGAAGGAGGCAGTGTTGTATCAGGTTAAGTTTCGTTTCATATTATGATTAGGGCTAAATTGTTTTCTCGCTCTCGTCAGCAAACATTATGTTTTGGTTGAACCTTTTTTAGTTATAATTTTGTGTTGCCTCGTGCACTTGTTAGAATTATTAGATAGTAACATTGTGCTAGCCTGTCGCTATTTAGGCTAATGATTGCTAACGATAGATTTCCAATTCTTTATCTTCTTTTGGCTCTTCAGGTCAAGTGTTGTCGAGGCAGCTATCTGGGCTAAGCTCAAACCACGTAGTCATTTAGGTTAGCTAAGCTTAGATTATCATCTTAATGTAGTTGAGACCCTTAAGCCACCTTTTTGTGCTTTCTCATAAAGAAAGCGTTTCTATTTTTGTCCCGATTGGGTGAGTGGAGGGTTGATGCTGCAAGCTCATGGGTTTGAGATGAGCTCCCTACCTCTTGACGACTGCCCTAACCTGGATAGGACCAGGGTCCTCCTGCCCTTGCTTGTGGAATGCTCCCCAGCGGGAAGCCCAACTCTCTTCACACCTACTGTGAGTAGCTAGTACCTTTGAGGAAAGCTAGTTGGGCCACTTCCACAAGGTCCCTGTTGGGTAGCTTAAGCAGAAAACACTTTTTTTAGGATGATTCCAAAGTTTTAGCGCCTGACTTTCACCGAGGGATCAGAGGGGATGACATGAGTTAAGGTTTATTTATGTAATTCCTAGGATTGGGTTTTGACTCTCAGTAGGGCAACCTAGGTTACAGCTCTCTTTGAGTAAAAGTGATTCCTAGGTTTGGTCTTAACTCTGTACATCCAGGATTCACGAAAGAGGGGCCACCTCCTCTCTCTGATGGAATCTGACCAAGACAGGGATTAATGGCAGGCACGGTGTCATTGCGCATGGACCTTACGCAGCATTCTGACTTGTATCGGGTGTCAGACTAGATATGTGACGGTGTACTACTAGGCCTACGTTTCAATATTGTTGATGTTGGACCCATAATGTCATTGTTTTATGCTTTTTCATAAAAAGTATTTAAGCTTATACACATTGTTGGGTTTGCTAACATAATCTTTGTCAACATTATTTTCACATATTTTATGTGAGTTCCTTAAGGTCATTTCTGATTAATTGTATGTACCGCCAAAATATTTGGGCTGTTAGGCCTGCTCTGTAAAGCTTTGTCTTATTTAATAAAGTTTAATTTTTATCTTATGCTAGCTTACAAACTCATATATTTACTAACATATTTATACTAAAACTAGCCTTTCCTCTCATCTTGTTAGGCTAACGTGTCACTATTCTTCTAGCCCAAATATGGTACATTTATATAAAGTGTTTATTGAAAGTTTACTATCAAATTAGAGCTTTATTACAAAAGCATGTCATTCACATTGGTAAGATAGATGTGTACTTCAACTTAGTTTGAGAGGATATATTTAATTGGTTTTAGAGCAAAAATTAGTTTATTAATATTTAAAGGATCAAAAGGATACTTTACTAGATTATTGGATCGTTAACAACTTCCAATAATACTACAAATATTGATACTATTGATATGTTTTCTATTTGTGTTGGATGGACAGAAATATGCTCAAAGGATTCTAGGGAAATGGACACCATTTACAAATGGCAAATTTTAATATTAATAATCAGAGTGTACCCACTTTATGAAAGTAGCCGTTATAAAAACATAATCTATTTTGAAAAATGTGATTGGTACAAGGATTTGAGCCATAAACTGGTATATAGCAAACTTATGTACGATTTGTTACACCAGCAGGTTCATAACTATTTGGATAAACTATCAAACATTCAATGAGATTAAAACTCACAACAATACTGCAAGTTTACCTTTGTTGCTCTAGTATTAAGTATATTTATCAGCAATATTGTAAATAATATTATCAATAGTTAACATAGAATTAACTAGATTTTGATGAAACTATTTAAGGACTATTTTAGCTAAATGCACATACATTGAAACATAGGTAAATTAATATTATATACACTTTTTCTGGTAAAATAAATACTTTATGAAAGGTATAATGGTGGGAACGTTACAATATTTACCATGCCTTGGTGGTAAAATTTAGGAATAATGTTTTGAATAGAGTAACTTAGAAGTAAAGGCCACTTTAAAGTGTAGTCTACGTTAGTTAGCTTAACAAGCGTATGGATTCCTTGAATATCTTGTTCGCTGTTAGAATATACCACCAAAACAGAACAAATATTACATTTTCTCATGACACAACAAGTGAGGGGTTGCTAGATGGGGACATAGCAATATACTTAGATAATAACATTTTAAGAAGTCACTTAAGTTTGTAAATGAGGTGTACATTTTATTGTTTAAACTGGCTTATAATAATCTATAAGAGACACATTTTAATGGCAGTTATTATTTATGTAATATTTCTTAATGGAGCAAACTGAAAACTTCTTATTGTATAGGACAGGAAAAAATGATATGTAAATATTGTTTTGAATGTGGTAAAGAAGTGAGGGGGGGGGGGGTAGATAATAGGACGAGAGAAACAACTAACCCACCTCAATGATAAGGAAACGGACTCTTCCAACGTGCCGATGTTTTGTTTCTACCTCCACGAAGGCGTCATAAGAAAATGTAAGCAATCTGCAAGAATTGGTGGTATGAGTGCCCGCACCTGGTACGCAAGGGCGTTCATGATGATGCTGTAAGGGACCAGCCCCAAGGGGTGTACCTCCCTCATCAACACGTTGGCCGGTATCTTGTGGAACTGGATGTATTCCAGGAAGTTGCCGATCACCTCCTTCAAGGTGATGTTGTGGTTGCTGTCACAGTATTTCTTACCCCACATTAGTGCCGCCTTCAGTAAACATATTCAAGACAAACTAGAAATAGTATTTTGATAGTCAAATTACTCTATTCATTTATGGTGGAAGGGAAAGCAAGATAAGGTCCAATACTGATATTGTTTTTATAACAAAATAACCCTTTTTGGATTAAATAAATAGATTATTGCTTTAATATATATTAATTATTATTTAGTTTAATTTTGTACACATACGAATCCAAACAGTTCGTGAATCTTTTTCACAGGCATCGGGGAGATTTAACATGACTTCTTTTCTTCGTTTAAAACGTTTCTTTTCAAACTATCGTGGCAGATATAATAAAAGATTTTAAATTAGAGTGCTTGGAAAATAAACTAAACGGTTCTAGAAAAGCAATATTTGATTATACTTTGGTTTAAAATGTTTATTGTTATAAAATACTGACCTTCCTGGCTTCCCATTCCACCATGTTTTAAAATATGCTCACACTATATTGTTACCTTATTTTGACATGGGGTTACTTATTTTCGTAGTTTTAGTTATGTGTGAAACAGTTAAGCTGCATGCAGTGTCGTGTCGTAGAGTGTTTCCCAGGCAAACAGAGCTCGTTAGAACTATTCTTGCGATGTGTACTCATATATCCCATTGAAATGTGTTTCCGTTGACTTCTAGCCATTAAGATAGTTTCTACTGAGTGATGAGAATAAATCACCGGCACAGTTCAAACTAAGAACTAGTTTCATAATCTGACTTAGTACGGCTCAGGTGCGGCGCTATAATAATAACAAGATGACACCTAACTTGACTCGCACATGAAACTGCCCTGTGTTTAGGATAGCCGCAATTGGCGCGTACTAAAAAGGACTCTGGCCCTAAATTTGCTCGGCCTGACGACACTCCCCATCACGCTAATGTCCTCTTCTTGGAGTGTGTCAATCCTACGAAAGGGTATACAAGATATAAAATGGATACTATTTACAAAAATATTACAAATATATAATTATTTATAATAATTGGCCAATATTTACAATTAATGTATATAAGACTAAATTACTTTATGTTATACACTCATATGTCAGTTTTCCCATTTACTTATCTTATCTTATTCCGACGTATCAATCTAGCTTAAAAAGGCTATCGCTAGATTTGATGTGCACACACTCGGACAATACACAACAAATACTCCTAAACCAGTCATGTTTGTGCCCACATTCGGAAAATATACAACCAATATTCTTAAATCAGACATGTTTGTGCCCACACTCGGACAATAAACAACAAATATTCTTAAAGCAGACATGTTTGTGCCCACACTCGGACAATAAACAACAAATATTCTTAAACCAGACAGGTTTGTGCCCAAACTCGGACAAAATACAACAAATATTCTTAAATCAGACATGTTTGTGTCCACACTCGGAAAATATACAACCAATATTCTTAAAACAGATATGTTTGTGCCAAAACTCGGACAGTAAACAACAAATATTCTTAAACCAGACAGGTTTGTGCCCATACTCGGACAATATACAACAAATATTCTTAAACCAGACATGTTTGTGCCAACATGCGGACAATACACAACAAAAGCTCCTAAACCAGTCATGTTTGTGCCCTCACTTGGAGAATATAAAACAAATATTCTTAAACCAGACAGGTTTGTGCCCACACTCGATCAATATACAACAAATATTCTTAAACCAGACATGTTTGTGTCAACACTCGGACAATACACAACAAATGCTCCTAAACCAGTCATGTTTGTGCCCTCACTCGGAGAATATACAACAAATATTCTTAAACCAGACATGTTTGTGCCCACATTCGGACAATATACAACAAATATTCTTAAACCAGACATGTTTGTGCCCACACTCGGACAATAAACAAAAAAAATTCTTAAACCAGAAATGTTTTTTCCCACACTCGGACAATATACAACAAATATTCTTAAACCAGACATGTTTGTGCCCACACTCGGAATATAAACAACAAATATTCTTAAACCAGACATGTTTGTGCCCACACTCAGACATTAAACAACAAAATATTCTTAAACCAGACATGTTTGTGCCCACACTCGGACAATAAACAACATATATTCTTAAACCACACATGTTTGTGCCCACACTCAGATATTAAACAACAAATATTCTTAAACCAGACATGTTTGTGCCAACACTCGGACAATACACAACAAATGCTCCTAAACCAGTCATGTTTGTGCACTCACTCGGAGAATATACAACAAATATTCTTAAACCAGACATGTTTGTGCCCACACTCGAACCTTAAACAACAAATATTCTTAAACCAGACATGTTTGTGCCCACACTAGGACAATATACAACAAATATTCTTAAACCAGACATGTTTGTGCCCACACCCAGACAATAAACTACAAATATTCCTAAACCAGTCATGTTTGGACCCACATTCGGATAATAAACAATAAAAACTCCCAAGGCAGACATGTTTGTCCCCACACTCGGAAAATAAAAAACAAATATTTCTAAACCAGACATGTTTGTTCCCAGACTCAGACAATATACAACAAATATTCCTAGAACCAGTCAAGTTTGTGCCCACATTTGGACAATAAACAACAAATACTCCTAAACCAATTATGTTTGTGCCCACACTCGGACAATAAACAACAAATACTCCTAATCCAGACATGCTTGTGCCACACTCGGACAATAAACAACAAATATTCCTAAACCAGTAATGTTTGTGCCCACACTAGGATAATAAACAACAAATACTCCTAAGCCAGACATGTTTGTGCCCAAACTCGGACAAAAAACAACAAATATTTATAAACCAGTCATGTTTGTGCCCACACTCTGACAATATACAACAAATATTCATAGAACCAGTCATGTTTGTGCCCTTACTCGGACAATAAACAACATATATTCTTAAACCAGTCATGTTGGTGCCCACACTCATACAATATACAACAAATGTTCTTAGAACCTGTCATGTTTGTGCCCACACTCAGACAGTAAACGACAAATATTTCTAAACCAGTCATGTTTGTGACCACACTAGGACAATAAACAACAAATACTCCTAAGCTAAACATGTTTGTACCCACACTCGGACAATAAACAACAAATATTTCTAAACCAGACATATTTCGGCCCACACTCGGACAATAAACAACAAATACTACTAAGCCATACATGTTTGTGCCGACATTCAGACAATAAATAACAAATACTCCTTAACCAGTCATGTTTGTGCCCACACTCAGACAATATACAACAAATATTCCTAGAACCAGTCATGTTTGTGCCCACACTCGGACAATAAACAACAAATATTTCTAAACCAGACATGTTTGTTCTCACACTCGGACAATAAACAACAAGTATTCCTAAACCAGTTATGTTTGTGCCCACACTCGGAAAATAAACAACAAATATTCCTAAACCAGTCATATTTGTGCCCACACTCGGGCAATAAACGACATATATTCTAAACCAGTCATTTTTGTTCCCACACTCAGAAAAAATACAACAAATGTTCCTAGAACCAGTCATGTTTGTGCCCACACTCAGACAATAAACAACAAATATTTCTAAACCAGTCATGTTTGTACCCACACTCGGACAATACACAACAAATATTTTTAAACCAGACATGTTTGTGCCCACATTCGGACAATAAACAACAAATATTTCTAAACCAGTCTTGTTTGTGACCACACTCGGACAATAAACAACAAATACTACAAAGACAGACATAATTGTGCCCACACTCAGACTATAAACCAGTCAAGTTTGTGCCCACACTCGGACAATAAACAACAAATACACCTAAACCACTCATGATTGTCCCCACAATCAGACAATAAACAACAAATTCTCCTAAACTAGTCTTGTTTGTGCCCACACTCGGACAATAAACAACAAATATTCCTAAATCAGTCATGTATGTACCCACACTCGGACAATAAACAACAAATACTCCTACACCAGACATGTTTGTGTCCACACTCGGACAATAAACAACCAATACTCCTAAACTAGTCTAGTTGTGCCCACACTCAGCCAATAAATAACAAATACTCCTAAAATAATCATGTTTGTGCCCACACTCGGAAAATAAACAACAAATACTCCTAAACCAGTCATGATTGTGCCCACACTCCGACAATAAACAACAAATATTTAAAAACCAGTCATGTTTGTGTCCACACTCAGACAATAAACTACAAATAATCCTAAACCAGTCATGTTTGTGCCACACTCAGACAATAAATAACCAATACTCCTAAACCAGTGATGTTTGTGCCCCACTCAGACAATAAACAACAATTACTCCTAAACCAGTCATGTTTGTGCCAACACTCACAAAATAAAAACAAATACTTCATTACTAGTCATGTTGGTACCCACTCTGGGACAATAAACAACAAATACTCCTAACGTAGACATGTTTGTGCCAACACTCGGACAATACATAACAAATATTCTTAAACCAGACATGTTTGTGGCTACACTCGGACAATAAACAACAAATATTACTAACCAGTCATGTTTGTGCCCACACTCAGACAATAAACAACCAATATTTCTAAACCAGTCAGTTTTGTCCCCACAACTCGGACAATACTCAACAAATATTCTTAAACCAGACATATTTGTGCCCACACTCGGACAATAAACAACAAATATTTCTAAACCAGTCATGTTTGTGCCCACACTCGGACAATAGATAACGAATACTCCTAATCCAGACATGTTTGTGCCTACACTCGGACAATAAAAAACAAATATTTCTAAACCACTCATGTTTGTGCCCACACTCAGACAATATATAACAAATATTCATAGAACCAGTCATGTTTGTACACACACTCAGACAATAAACAAAAATATTTCTAAAGAACTCATGTTTGTGTCCACACTCAGACAATTTACAACAAATATTCATAGAACCATTCATTTTTGTGCCCACACTCGGAATATACAACAAATATTCTTAAACCAGACATGTTTGTGCCCACACTCGGACAATAAACAACAAATATTTCTAAACAAGTCATGTTTGTGCCCACACTTGGACAATAAACAACAAATACTACTAAGCCAGACATGTATGTGCCCACACTCAGACAATAAACAACAAATACTCCTAGACCAGTTATGTTTGTGCCCAAACTCAAACAAATACAACAAACATTCCTAAACCAGTCATATTTGTGCCCACACTTGGAAAATAAACAACATATATTTCTAAACCAGTCATGTTTGTGCCCATACTCAGACAATATACAACAAATATTCCTAAACCAATCATGTATGTGCTCACACTAAGGCAATATAAAACAAATATTCATAGAACCAGTCATGTTTGTGCTCACACTGGGACAATATACAAAAAATATTTTTAATCCAGACATGTTTGTGCCCACACTCGGACAATAAACAACAAATATTTCTAAAACAGTCATGTTTGTGCCCACACTTTGAGAATAAACTACAAATACTCATAAACCAGTCAGGTTTCTACCAACACTCGGACAGTAAACAACAAATACTCCTTAACCATTCATGTTTTTGCCCACACTCGACAATAAACAACAAATAATTCAAAACCAATCATGTTTGTGCCCACACTCAGACAATAAACACCAAATACTTCTAAACCATACATGTTTGTGTCGACACTCGGACAATAAACAACAAATATTTCTAAACCAGTTATGTTTGTGCCCACACTCGGACAATATTCAACAAATATTCTTAAACAAGTCATGTATGTGCCCCCACTCGAATATTAAACAACAAATACTCCTAAGCCAGAGATGTCTGTTACCACACTCGGCCAATAAACAACATATATTCCTAGAACCAGTCATGTTTGTACACATACTTGGACAATAAGCAACAAATACTCCTAAATCAGTCATGTTAGTGCCCACACTCAGACAATAAACAACAAATACTCCTAAGCCAGAGATGTCTGTTACCACACTCGGCCAATAAACAACATATATTCCTAGAACCAGTCATGTTTGTACACATACTTGGACAATAAGCAACAAATACTCCTAAACAAGTCATGTTAGTGCCCACACTCAGACAATAAACAACAAATACTCCTAAATCAGTCATGTTTGTGTCCACACTTTAACAATAAACAACAAATACTCCTAAGCTAGACATGTTTGGGCCCACACTCGGACAATAAACAACAAATATTTCTAATCCACTCATGTTTGTTCCCACTCTCAGACAATATACAACAAATACTCATAAACCAGTCATGTTTGTGCCCACACTCGGACAATAAACAACAATATTCTTAAACAAGTCATGTTTGTGCCCACACTCAGACAAAATAAAACAAATGTTTCTAGAACCAGTCATGCTTTTGCCCACACTCAGACAATAAACAAGAAATATTTCTAAACCAGTCATGTTTCTGCCCACATTCGGACAATATACAACAAATATTCTTAAACCAGACATGTTTGTGCCACACTCTAACAATAAACAACAAATATTTCTAAACCAGTCATGTTTGTGCACACAATCAGACAATATACAACATATATTCCTAGAACCAGTCATGTTTGTGCCCACACTCGGACAAAACACAACAAATATTCCTAAACCAGTCATGTTTGTGCCCACACTCGGACAATAAACAACAAATATTCCTAACCAAACATGTTGTCCCACACTCAGACAATAACAACAAATATTCTAAACCACTCATGTTTGTACCCACACTCAGACAATATACAAAAATATTCTAACAACATCATGTTTGTGCCCACACTCAGACAATAAACAACAAATATTCTTAAACCAGTCATGTTTGTGCCCACACTCAGAAAAATACAACAATGTTCCTCGAAACAGTATATTTGTGCCCACACTCGGGACAATAAAAACAAATACTCCTAAACCAGTAAAGTTGTGCCCACACTCTGACAATAAACAACAAATATTTCTAAACCATCATGTTTTGCCCACACTCAGACAATATACAACAATATTCATAGAAACTCATGTTTGTTCCCAACTCAGACAATAAACAACAAATACTCATAAACCAGTCATGTTTGTGCCCACTCGACAATAAACAACAATATCCTAAACAGTGATGTTTATGCCACACTCAGACAATAAACAAAATACTACTAAACCTATTATTTTTTGCCCACACTCAGACAATAAATAACAAATACTCTAAATAGTCATGTTTGTGCACACACTCGACAATAAAGAACAATATCTAAACAGTAATGATTGTGCCCACACTCTGACAACAAACAACAAATAATCTAAACCATCATGTTTTGCCCACACTCAGACAATATACAACAAATATTCATAGAGCAATCATTTTGTTCCCATACTCAGACAATAAACAACAAATACTCTAAACAGTCATGTTGCGCCACACTGGACATAAACAACATACTCTAAACATGATATTATACCACATTCAACAATAACAACAAATACTCCTAACTTTATCTTTTTGCCCACTCAGACAATAAATAACAAATACTCCTAAATAGTCATGTTTGTGCACACACTCGGACAATAAAGAACAAATACTCCTAAACCAGTCATGATTGTGCCCACTCGGACAATAAACAACAAATATTTATAAACCAGTAATGATTGTGCCCAAACTCAGACAATAAACAACAAATACTCCAAAACCAGTCATGTTTGTGCCACACTCTGACAATAAACAACCAATACTACTAATACAGTGGTGTTTGTGCCCACACCCAGACAATAATCAATAATAATTCCTAAACCAGTTATGTTTTTGCCCACACTCACAAAATAAACAACAAATACTTCTAAACTAGTCATGTTGGTGCCCACACTCGGACAATAAACAACAAATACTCCAAGTCAGACATGTTTGTGCCACACTCGGACAAGAAAATTAAATATTTCTAAACACTAATGTTTGTTCCCACACTCAGACAATATACACAAAATAATAATAGAACCAGTCATGTTTGTGCTAACACTCGGAAATAAACAACAAATATTCATTAACCAGTCATGTTTGTGCCCACATTCAGACAATATACAACAATATTCCTAAACCAGTCATGTTTGTGCCCACACTCGGACAATAAAAAACAAATATTTCTAAACCAGTCATGCTTGTGACCACACTCAGACAATAAACAACAAATACACTTAAACATTCATGTTTGTCCCACACTCAGACAATAAAAATAAATACTCCTAAACTAGGCTGCTTTGTGCCCACAATTTGAAAATAAACAACCAATTATCCTAAACCAGTCATGTTTGTACCCACACTTGGACAATAACACAACAAATACTCCTAAGCCAGACAAGTTTGTGCCAACACTCAGGACTAAACAACAAATATTTCTAAACCACTAATGTTTTGCCCACACTCAGACAATATACAACAAATATTCATAGAGCCAGTCATGTTTGTGCCCACACTCGGACAATAAACAACAAATAATCTTAAACCAGTCATTATTGTGCCACACTCAGAAAAATACAACAAATGTTCCTAGAACCAATCATGTTTGTGCCCACACTCAGACAATAAACAACAAATATTTCTAAACCAGTCATGTTTGTGCCCACACTGGAACAATATAAACAAATATTCTTAAACCAGACATGTTTGTCACCACACTCGGACAATAAACAAAAATATATATTCTAAACCAGTCATGTTTGTGCCCACACTCAGACAATAAACAACAATACTCCTAAACCAGTAATGATTGTGCTCTTACTGAGACAATATAACAACAAAATTTCTAAACCAGTCATGTTTATGCACACACTCAGACAATATACACAAATATTCTAGAACCAGTCATGTTTGTGCTCATACTTGGACAATAGACAACAAATATCTTAAACCAGTCATGTTTGTGCCCACACTTGGACAATAGACAACAAATACTCCTAAGCCAGACATGTTTGTGGTCACACTCGGACAATAAACAACCAATATTCCTAAATCAGTCATGTTTGTGCCCACACTCGGACAATAAACAACAAATACTCCTAAACCAGTATGTTTGTGCCCATACTCAGACAATATACAACAAATATTTCTAAACCAGTCATGTTTGTGCCCACACTCAGAAAATATACACCAATATTCCTAGAGCAGTCATTTTTGTGCCCACACTTGGACAATAAAAAACAAATACTCCTAAACAAGTCATGTTTGTGCCCACACTTTGACAAAAACAACTAATACTCCTAGGCCAGACATGTCAGTGCCCACACTCAGGCAATATACAACAAATATTCCTAGAACCAGTCATGTTTGTGCTCATACTTGGACAATAAACAACAAATACTCCTAAACCAGTCATGTTTGTGCCCACACTTGGACAATAAACAACAAATATTCCTAAACCAGTGATGTTTTAGCCCACACTCGGACAATAAACAACAAATTCTTCCAAATCAGACATCTTTGTGCCCACACTCAGACAATATACAACATATATTCCTAGAACTAGTCATGTCTGTCCCCACACTTGGACAATAAATAACAAATACTCCTAAACCAGTCATGTTTGTGCCCACACTCTGACAATTAACAACAAATACTCCTAAACCACACATATTTGTGCCCACACTTGGACAATAAACAACAAATATTCCTAAACCAGTCATATTTGTGCCCACACTTGGACAATAACCAACAAATACTCCTAAGCCAGACATGTTTGTTGCCCACACTTGGACAATAAACAACAAATATTTCTGACTATTGTACTATTGTGTAGATTAATTTTTGTCTTGGAAAAATATGCTTAAAATTCTTCCAAAGTGATTTAATAACAAAAAACCTATTTATTGAATTATTTTTCCAAGATAGTGGCCAAATCCACGGTGGTGGAGGTGTGCAAATTAATGTGTTGTTAAGGACGCTTTTAGTAAGATAAATTACATTTGTTTCAGCTTTCCCTGATTTATTTTCTTATTGAACCCCCTTATCGACTGGCCAAATTATTGGATAAGTAGAGGGGGAGGGGAAAGACATGGGACGTGGCTTTAACTTACATTATCTGACCTTGACAGACTATGTTTATACACGTCCTACCCTGGACATGTGACGTGGGCTGCAATACTCATTGGTCATTGCATGGCGTGGGCGAAATTACCACAATTCTCCACTCTGTTTATACATGATTATATCGGTACTTAATTGTGTCCCTTAGAATCAATTGTTTTTTGGTGATTCTTTTTTTAATACTTCGCGTGTTAACTGTAGGGAAAATGCCAAGGAAAAAACAAGCAAATTCGCTTTATTTAAGCAATGAATATGTGATGAAACAAATTTCACGAAAGATGAAAGAATTATCTTCTGCCAATGCGTGCTCTAAAGAGTAAAGTGTAATTAATTAGCACATTAAATTAAATATTAAAGTCGAAATTTTTTTTTCAATATTTTAAAACTATAATTATTATTTAAATTCGTAGTAAATTATTTTATAGTACTAAACGAGACATTCTTGTGTGTTTGTGTACATACATATTAATATTAATAGTACTTCAAGATTTTATATATATATATATATATAATCTTGAAGTACTATTAAACGAGACGTTCTTGTACATATTATATATTGCTTATTTTGTGCCTATTGCTTTTCTTAAGTGCGTATTTTGGTGCCTATATCCCATATTTGTAATGCCTATTTGCCTGGCTCTTCCAAACAGTTTTGGTGGCTAAGAATCCAGTCCCAGCACGTTGAGTGCCAAACCACACCTGAAACTTAGTGAACTCGTCTGCCCGGAGCTCTTCTCTGGCCAGTATGAGTCTGACCACATGTTGGGGCAGGAGAGTGAACGAACCTAGGTTCAACACTTCGTTCCCATGCTCATCCACAAACTCCAAAACCTGAAACAAAAAACATTTATATTTAAATGGGCTCCGATATAGTTATAATGAACACTTATTGCTAAGCTTGGTTTAAACACAGACCCGACACCTTCGTTCATTCGGTCATTCGTTTCTCTATTGAGCTAAAGGTCCAGGGTTCAATTCCCGATCATTGGTGAAATACGGGTTTACTCTTTTACAACGATAAATTAATGACTGGGGACTGGATATTGTGTCTGTCCTTATCATGAGTTATATTATAAGACTTATGAAGCTACGACAGGCCTAACCAGCCGGTAGTGGAAAGTATAGGGCTTGAATAAAAAACTGACCCAGGCTGGAAACACTAATGTATGTAGTAGTAATCAACCCTCCCTGTGGTGGTAGCGTACTTTCCCTATCTGACCAAAATATCACCACACGAGAGTTCATACAAAAAGAAATATGGTAGTAAATCACCAGGGACCTTTAATGACCACCACTCAATCCAACCAAACCCAGGTGTCAGCACCTAACCTTGTTTATTTTTATCAGGGAATTAGAGTTGTAGTTAAATAAAATCAGGAGTAGTTACAATTAGGGCCTCTCAGCAAGTTTATTTATAACTGGTAAAAATATAAATTTATAACTTCATAAGATGAAATAAGTCTGCGACTTCTACGCAATATATTAGACATTTAAACATAACATAAATTCTCTCCAATTAATCCAAATTATTATCAGTTTATTAAATATTAATTTTAGGACGAGCAGCAATATCAATTTACAACATTAAAATTTCACTACAATAATGTCCGTGATATATAATCAGGTAATAGGGATTCTATAAGAAACATATAAGAGTTACATCGATTGGCTTGTCAATAAAGAGCATACAAAAAAGCAGTTACAGTAATCTAGACTGTTCCTTCCATTTAATACTAACACTAACAGATTCATACTTCGAATAACATAAGTTATACGCCAGTGCGTAAAGGCCTAACGTTCTGACCAAAACTTTAATAATAAATTTCAACATGATCGGAAGGACAAAAGATGAACTAATACTTTAATCTCAGCTCAACGAAATTAGCCGTAATAAATAGATATTATAAGACAATTTCCGCAACTTAGAAATAATATTGAAATGCTAAAAAAAAAAAACCTAATATAAATCAAAGACAACTTCTTACAATGCATAAAGAGGCGGCTACACATATATATAAATATATATTGTGCCGTCTACGTCACACCGGGTCGTTTGGTTAGAAGGTGTGCCGCTAGACGGCACGGCTCTCACTCTGAGGAGAGGTCAGGGAGTAAAAGATTTGGCAGTGAAGCCGAGGTTAAGGAACAGAACAGACGTTAAAATGTGAAGTAAAGGACTGTTCGAGATAGAGGGTTAGATGGAGGTATCTGTTAAGGGGAGCCGTGTATGTCTGACCTAGAAAAAGAGTAATAAAGTAACTGTGAAACAGAATGGTGTTGTTTATCTTTTGTTTGATTAACGAGTGAGACGTCCCCGGACGGTAAAGATTATTATAAAAGGAACGTTTTGGGCACTGACGCATCGGCAATTGGGGTATCGGGGAAATGTACCCAATGGTATAATACGAAAGGGGTACAATATATATATATCGCCCTTCCCACACACGTAAAAGTTACAGAAAAATTATATGAATCCCCAACATTACGACTACTTACATCCTAATATGTTCCTTAGAACTACTGGCATCAAAGAGTACAGAATATCAATGAGCACTTGTTTATATTCTCCTTGAAGCAGCGGGGGAAATGTGGATGGATTGCATGACGTAAGGTGATATCATTCACAGCCAATGAGAGCTTAGATTACCTTATCGGTGCCTGCGCATAACGCTGTGAGGTACAGACGAAGATGGAGGGTGGGAACACTTAGCACTACAGCTCCGATAACCTCCATAAGGCCGCGCTTGCGCATCAACCCCTACATCGGTTTAGTCCTGTGGTAAAAACTGCGCGTTCCCGACAGGCTCCAGATATTGTTTATCACTAGTGGTGATCACAGTTGTTGTTAGCTGGCATGATTTCTTGCTCCGTATGTAGCGCCGGTTTAGCCGTTAAATGGGGTAATTGCAGGATGTACACTTGGTGGCGGAGGTTTGATGGTTATAGTTTGTAGCCACGGTACAGTAGTATTAGTAGTAGTAAGTTTTAACGCATACGTTTTTACCTGTGGTTTATCCATTCTCTCTCTATGGCTAGTATGAGTTCTCAACATAATACTTACCACTTAACTATCTTGTGTTAAATGTACTTAATAAAATTAAATAATCTCTAATAGACCTAGAGATATTATAAGTCAATGTGGCGGTTTGTATATGTTCCCTTGTTTGTACTAAACAAAACTTGTAGTTTCAGCCTTTTCCACAACTAATATGTTGGTGAAAGATGGACCCATCACTTAGCCAATAAGGTAATAGGGTTCTCAAGGATCCTTAACACCCCCTCTATAAAGTGTTCAATTTAAAATGTTCATTTTCAAGACATTGAATGAAAAATAAATATATGCTTTATTATGTAATAGATTATAATTGCTATTAAATCTTCAACAAATTACTGTAATACATGCAACTAGGGTCAGCTAGCCATCAAAGGTACTATGCGTCAACTGCATCTGAGTATTTTCTTGGTCTGGACCGTCACAATTAGTATATGGATTTGTTCATTTAAAAACTATAATTAAGAATCAAATAGCTAAAGCTATTATTTATGCATTTAGTGAGGATTACTCCATCTAGATATCATATTCTGAAAATTGACGATTTCCGCACGTCCATCAGAGATTATGCCATAAAAGTATGAGTGAAGAATGACCATGGACACGGAACGATTCTTGGATAGCTCATTGGTTAGAGCATTGGTGGACTAAGCCAAAGATCACATGTTCGATTCCCGTGTCCAGGTGTCACTTTTTAATTTTCGGAATATAAGAGCCATAAGTCAAGTTTTTTTTAATCAACATTGGTAAAGGTATGAAAGAGTCTTCTACTTTTGTCCACGTGACACTCACCTTCTATTCCTTCGGTAATTGAGTATTATAAGCTTGTTTGGTTCTAAACAACTAAAATGTTTTAAACAAACATACTGAAAAGTTTTATAACAACAAACTGTCATTAACACTTATTTCCCATTAATATTTTACTGATGGATCAAATAAATCACATTTTGAGAACCAAACAAAACTTACTCATATCATCTTCAATTCTTTTACTCACTTTTTTTAGTAATGATTGCTCACCTTTATTATGGCTTACTTCCTCTTTTTATAGAAGGTCACTATCAACATCTTATTTATTTCATTTGTACGTAGGCAAATAATTTGGTGCCTCAAACTTCAAAAGGGTGGAGTGTGAATTGCATTGGAATAAATTGATTTAAATATCAAATTTATTGCGAAGGTTGTAAATATAAATATTGGTTACATTGAAATTAAAGTAAAATATATCCTTTTGTTATACCACGTCTTACTACTCGGCAGGGCCATCTGCATATCTACGAAAATAGGACAAGGTCGAGAAAGGTATGATTTAGAGCAATGTATCCACATTTGTATGAAGAAAAATAAATAAATATTAAAGAAAAGATTTCCTCAGTAAAGCAGGATGGACTGTAGCACTATCCACAAGCTAACCACCACCAAATCCATAACAACGGACTTACCCTATTGTACCGACACCGTCTGCTGCTGGCTCAACTACACACCCGACCAGCCCATCGAAACGTACACGCCTGAACAAGACGATTGACCACGGAATACTGAGACCAGCGCACATTCAACTCTCAGAAACAACTTCACCAACAAAAGATCTTATGATGGAAAGAAGATACCTCTTTGCCAGTGCCCAGTTTTGTTTCTACTCCAATCTAGAAGCGTGTAGAATCCCCCCCTCCTTGTTTATGTTCTTTGGTTTTCCCCCTCTCATCATCCCATAGTTCCTTGTTCTGTGTTTTACGTATAAAAGAGTGATCGTGTGAGTGAAGTGCACTCTTGGACTGGCTTTGGTAATCGCTTGAGCAAGTGAAGGCTTCGGAAATTAATAATATAAGCAAAATTCTTTCTCGGCATAATCTTTTACTTTCAAAATTCTTTTTCGGCATAATGGACTTAAACTTTGAACTAGAACAATATTCTTAAGCACTTAGTATTTACCTCAAGTATAAATGGATTTTAACTTTGAACTTGAACAAAATAACATATTTCTAACAATATTATTTATAATAATATTACTTGTGCACTTAGTATTTACCTCAAGTGTTAATGGACTTAAACTTTGAATTTGAACAAAAAATGGAATATCTAATAATAGTATTTATAATAATATTTTTTATGTACTGCATATTTATTTCATGTTAGACGGACTTAAACTTTGGACTTTAACTAGAAAGCATATATCTAGTAATATTGTTAATAATAATACTTCTTGTTGAACTTAAGGTTCTTCTCAATGATAATAAACTTATGATATTGGATTTAACAAAAATCTAATACCTAGTAATTTAAATAACAATTCCTTTTTCAGACTTAAGGCTTATCTCTTGAAATGATATTGGTTTGGATCAATCTAAAATATATAAAAAGTCATGGATGAAGGTAATTTTTCTTTAAAGTAACATATGTAGAGTATCTTTTTATGATTCATCCATGAATAAACACGCGCTTCTCAGAAATAATGTGAAAAGGATTTCACCACTAAAATATATGAATTTATACCATATTTCCTATTAAAATAACAACTGCGCTATTTCCTGTTTAAAGGAACAACTCCACAGTATTTGGCCAAAGACGCCACTTCCCATACCAATAAGAAGCTAGTCCTTCACAACACCTGTCAGCCAGGACTCTTTCTATTAGTTAGTTTTTATACTGTTGACGAGGGGAGAAAGATGCAAGGGGTATGTCGTATGTCATATATAAGCCGTTGTGCGTATGTTTAAGCACCTGTCCACAGTCTCCAGACACAGCCACACGCACAATCCACGCACCTCCGCCCACACACTGGCAATCACAGTATAAAATAACTTTCATTAATATCACAAGTGTGCATTGATATAAAGCATTTAATTGGAACATGTATAAGTAATTAGCAGATGTCATTTAAATAAACCGTGTGTGAATAAACAGCCATCAACAGTTCTCTTTTTTTAATTTTATTAATATACCGATTTAACTAGTGCTCGACCAAGGAGCTATATACAGCTGGTTAAACGGTATATTTTCCGTACAGTGATGATAGGCGCTTGACCACGTAGCTATTGACAATATAAACTTCGTCGCAGCATTATTATATCTGGGAATTAATTCAATAGTGTTATAATCGACGCCCGACGTGGGTCGATTTAATTCCATAGTGTTACACACATTATATTGAACTTTAGTGTTATTGGATACCATTTATTGAGTAGTGCTATTAATGTTTCACGTCCAATGTTTACATATGAACTTAATGTATCGGGCGCCATCAGTGCTAGTGAGAGATCAGCAATAGCCGCTTTAATAACTGATTTTATGGTTGGTAATTTATTAAGTGTTGGCAATATAAATGTGGATTGTTCTAGCTAATGCCAACATTAGAAATCTGATAATTTTAGGTTTAAGTATTTTTTCCCTTTATACGGGACGGAGAAATGGAAGGATACTGACATAAATAATTCTAATTATTTTTATAAAGAACATGAGCATTTGGCAGAGGTTAAATGGATGAGTCCTATGCTGTTCTTTTTGACTAACTGTTAATTTTGTTAACGTAATTAGTGATGGTAATCACTTATATATTTAAGGCACTCTTCATATGAGGCCATGGTATCGAGATTACAAAATATTGTATACCTTTTTCTTTTCTTACGATCTTACATATTATTTAAATGTTGTTCATATCTTTTGAATATCTAATAAACAACCCATGTCGTAATATTTTTCTACTTACTCTTTTAACTCATTCATCCTTAGGTATAACGATAGCTAAATATGTTGTCTGGTAATTGAATTTGGAATATAGTCATATTCTTGTTTATAGTTAGATATTCTTGAGGTTGGCCGTGGGGACGGGTTCCGCAATTGTTCCAAATTGCGTGTGCTGGGTATTAATATTTTTTGCCCAGATTTTTTTGATATTCAGCACTCACTCAGCATACTCTTTCTTTTTGTTGACTTCATTTTTTATATATTATTTTAACCCTATTAGTTAGGCGTTAGGGTTAGAAATAGGATTCAGGACTTTGAACCCCGACCTCTCGTCACCAACCAACCACCATGAGACACCAAGAGACCTATATGTTCACAAGTGAGTTTTTGATATTTAATTTTAGCATCTATTCAGCTCATAGACTTATATACTAAATACTTTATTGTTATAAGAATAAGGAAGATTTTATTTAGAGAAAGTCTATCCCACAATGCGTGGAGTAAGATTGTCAACTTATTTGGTGATGTATATTTATATTTAGGCAACATTTGGTACCTTTTGGACAAGTGATTTGGTACACTTGTACTGGATGTAACGCTCAGCTGAAGCCAGCAGGGCACACACTGTGTCAACGTTGATACAGCATTGAACAAAACCAGCACACGCGCGTCTCAACTCATCCAATCCGTAGTAATCCGCCGCGTTCATCACACCTTACAACAAATATAACTGTGGAGACTCACAAAATATCTTCAAATAGCACTTCTCAGGTTAACTTGTAGATATCAAAAGAAAATATATTTTGAAAGTAAAGATTACTACAGAAAGTGATAAACATAAGAAAATATCAAATATCATCTTGAGTGTTAAATAATTATTTACCTGTGTAAAATTAAATAATCAATAAGCTTTGAGTATTTGTCGATAAAAACTTAAAACCAGCACAACTCGCTCTCTCTGGTTTAATTTGTTCAGGTGGTATTAATAGTTAGTTATTTACTTTGAGAATACTTTTCAATCCATAAACTGACAGAGTTGCAGAGTGACACAACCGTGTGAATGTACTACTAGGGATAGTAATATACTCACCAAGAAGAGTTCTAGGTTGCAGAGCGACACAACCAGTGTGAATGTACTACTAGGGATAGTAATATACTCACCAAGAAGAGTTCTAGGTTGCAGACCGACACAACCAGTGTGAATTTACTACTAGGGATAGTAATATACTCACCAAGCAGAGTTCTAGGTTGCAGAGTGACACAACCAGTGTGAATGTACTACTAGGGATAGTAATATACTCACCAAGAAGAGTTCTAGGTTGCAGAGCGACACAACCAGTGTGAATTTTACTATAGGGATAGTAATATACTCACCAAGAAGAGTTCTAGGTTGCAGAGCGACACAACCAGTGTGAATGTACTACTAGGGATAGTGATATACTCACCAAGAAGAGTTCTAGGTTGCAGAGCGACATAACCAGTGTGAATGTACTACTAGGGATAGTAATATACTCACCAAGAAGAGTTCTAGGTTGCAGAGCGACACAACCAGTGTGAATGTACTACTAGGGATAGTAATATACTCACCAAGCAGAGTTCTAGGTTGCAGAGTGACACAACCAATGTGAATGTACTACTAGGGATAGTAATATACTCACAAGCAGAGTTCTAGGTTGCAGAGCGACACAATCAGTGTGAATGTACTACTAGGGATAGTAATATACTCACCAAGAAGAGTTCTAGCTTGCAGAGTGACACAACCAGTGTGAATGTACTACTAGGGATAGTAATATACTCACCAAGCAGAGTTCTAGGTTGCAGAGCGACACAACCAGTGTGAATGTACTACTAGGGATATTAATATACTCACCAAGAAGAGTTCTAGGTTGCAGAGTGACACAACCAGTGTGAATGTACTACTAGGGATAGTAATATACTCACCAAGAAGAGTTCTAGGTTGCAGACGACACAACCAGTGTGAATTTACTACTAGGGATAGTAATATACTCACCAAGCAGAGTTCTAGGTTGCAGAGTGACACAACCAGTGTGAATGTACTACTAGGGATAGTAATATACTCACCAAGAGAGTTCTAGGATGCAGAGTGACACAACCAGTGTGAATGTACTACTAGGGATAGTAATATACTCACCAAGAAGAGTTCTAGCTTGCCGAGTGACACAACCAGTGTGAATGTACTACTAGGGATAGTAATATACTCACCAAGCAGAGTTCTAGGTTGCAGAGCGACACAACCAGTGTGAATGTACTACTAGGGATAGTGATATACTCACCAAGCAGAGTTCTAGGTTGCAAAGTGACACAACCAGTGTGAATGTACTACTAGGGATAGTAATATACTCACCAAGCAGAGTTTTAGGTTGAAGAGCGACACAATCAGTGTGAATGTACTACTAGGGATAGTAATATATCACCAAGAAGAGTTATAGGTTGCAGAGTGACACAACCAGTGTGAATTTACTACTAGGGATAAAAAATATACTCACCAAGCAGAGTTCTAGGTTGCAGAGTGACACAACCAGTGTGAATGTACTACTAGGGATAGTAATATACTCACCAAGAAGAGTTCTAGGTTGCAGAGCGACACAACCAGTGTGAATGTACTACTAGGGATAGTAATATACTCACCAAGAAGAGATCTAGGTTGCAGAGCGACACAACCAGAGTGAATTTACAACTAGGGATAGTAATATACTCACCAAGAAGAGTTCTAGGTTGCAGAGCGACACAACCAGTGTGAATGTACTACTAGGGATAGTAATATACTCACCAAGAAGAGTTCTAGGTTGCAGAGCGACATAACCAGTGTGAATGTACTACTAGGGATAGTAATATACTCACCAAGAAGAGTTCTAGGTTGCAGAGCGACACAACCAGAGTGAATTTACAACTAGGGATAGTAATATACTCACCAAGAAGAGTTCTAGGTTGCAGAGCGACACAACCAGTGTGAATGTACTACTAGGGATAGTAATATACTCACCAAGAAGAGTTCTAGGTTGCAGAGCAACACAACCAGTGTGAATGTACTACTAGGGATAGTAATATACTCACCAAGAAGAGTTCTAGGTTGCAGAGCGACACAACCAGTGTGAATGTACTACTAGGGATAGTAATATACTCACCAAGAAGAGTTCTAGGTTGCAGAGCGACACTACCAGTGTGAATTTACTACTAGGGATAGTAATATACTCACCAAGCAGAGTTCTAGGTTGCAGAGTGACACAACCAGTGTGAATGTGCTACTAGGGATAGTAATATACTCACCAAGAAGAGTTCTAGGTTGCAGAGTGACAAAACCAGTGTGAATATACTACTAGGGATAGTAATATACTCACCAAGAAGAGTTCTAGGTTGCAGAGCGACACAACCAGTGTGAATTTACTACTAGGGATAGTAATATACTCACCAAGCAGAGTTCTAGGTTGCAGAGTGACACAACCAGTGTGAATGTACTACTAGGGATAGTAATATACTCACCAAGAAGAGTTCTAGGTTGCAGAGCGACACAACCAGTGTGAATGTACTAATAGGGATAGTAATATACTCACCAAGAAGAGTTCTAGGTTGCAGAGCGACACAACCAGTGTGAATTTACTACTAGGGATAGTAATATACTCACCAAGCAGAGTTCTAGGTTGCAGAGTGACACAACCAGTGTGAATGTACTACTAGGGATAGTAATATTCTCACCAAGAAGACTTCTAGGTTGCAGAGCGACACAATCAGTGTGAATGTACTACTAGGGATGTAAAATATACTCACCAAGAAGAGTTCTAGGTTGCAGAGCAACACAACCAGTGTGAATGTACTACTAGGGATAGTAATATACTCACCAAGAAGAGTTCTAGGTTGCAGAGCGACACAACCAGTGTGAATGTACTACTAGGGATAGTAATATACTCACCAAGAAGAGTTCTAGGTTGCAGAGCGACACAACCAGTGTGAATTTACTACTAGGGATAGTAATATACTCACCAAGCAGAGTTCTAGGTTGCAGAGTGACACAACCAGTGTGAATGTACTACTAGGGATAGTGATATACTCACCAAGAAGAGTTCTAGGTTGCAGAGCGACACAACCAGTGTGAATTTACTACTAGGGATAGTAATATACTCACCAAGCAGAGTTCTAGGTTTCAGAGTGACACAACCAGTGTGAATGTACTACTAGGGATAGTAATATACTCACCAAGAAGAGTTCTAGGTTGCAGAGCGACACAACCAGTGTGAATGTACTACTAGGGATAGTAATATACTCACCAAGAAGAGTTCTAGGTTGCAGAGCGACACATCCAGTGTGAATGTACTACTAGGGATAGTGATATACTCACCAAGAAGAGTTCTAGGTTGCAGAGCGACACAACCAGTGTGAATGTACTACTAGGGATAGTAATATACTCACCAAGAAGAGTTCTAGGTTGCAGATCGACACAACCAGTGTGAATGTACTACTAGGGATAGTAATATACTCACCAAGAAGAGCTCTAGGTTGCAGAGCGACACAACCAGTGTGAATGTACTACTAGGGATAGTAATATACTCACCAAGAAGAGTTCTAGGTTGCAGAGCGACACAACCAGTGTGAATGTACTACTAGGGATAGTGATATACTCACCAAGAAGAGTTCTAGGTTGCAGAGCGACACAACCAGTGTGAATGTACTACTAGGGATAGTAATATACTCACCAAGCAGAGTTCTAGGTTGCAGAGCGACACAACCAGTGTTAATGTACTAATAGGGATAGTAATATACTCACCAAGCAGAGTTCTAGGTTGCAGAGTGACACAACCAGTGTGAATGTACTACTAGGGATAGTAATATACTCACCAAGAAGAGTTCTAGGTTGCAGAGCGACACAACCAGTGTGAATGTACTACTAGGGATAGTAATATACTCACCAAGCAGAGTTCTAGGTTGCAGAGTGACACAACCAGTGTGAATGTACTACTAGGGATAGTAATATACTCACCAAGCAGAGTTCTAGGTTGCAGAGTGACACAACCAGTGTGAATGTACTACTAGGGATAGTAATATACTCACCAAGAAGAGTTCTAGGTTGCAGAGCGACACAACCAGTGTGAATGTACTACTAGGGATAGTAATATACTCACCAAGCAGAGTTCTAGGTTGCAGAGTGACACAACCAGTGTGAATGTACTACTAGGGATAGTAATATACTCACCAAGAAGAGTTCTAGGTTGCAGAGCGACACAACCAGTGTGAATGTACTACTAGGGATAGTTATATACTCACCAAGAAGAGTTATACTCACCAAGAAGAGTTCTAGGTTGCAGAGTGACGCAGCCAGTGTGAATGTATTCGATGAGCTGTCGGAACACGTCAGGCTCAAACTCCTCGATGATGAGGGTGTGATGTTGATTGGACTGCGGCTGCGAACCACGTGTAGAAACATTCAGTCCATTCTGGGTATGAAGGATGCTAATAACTAGTCACAGTCATACCACATCATATCACATATCACTAGGTGTGCGTGCTACCATGCACGAGAAAGGGTGCGGTCATAATGCAATAAGAACCTTACTAACGTGTCAATTGTTAATCAACACTCTCGGGGGCGGGAAATATCACTTACTGGAGTTAAAGTACCAATATATAATTGGGTTTGGAAGCGAAAATTTTCAATGCTTTACGTGTTATTGTGAGTACATTGTCTTTCACATAAACTCTGGAAAAATCTTGATAAAAAAACAAACGGTGGGGTTAAGGGTGGAACAAAGGGTGGGTGATAAGGGGGATACAAAGGGGTGAGTTAAGAGAGAATCGATAATTTAGGCTAATTTAAGATCTGTAAATATAACATAACATAATACAATGTGCTACCTGGTGAATAGGACAAGTGGGCTTGAGGTAGCTAGACTCACCACTGTTCTAACATTTCTCCACTGACACTTAGAGCGCACTGGTGTTCTACTAGTACCGACAGATGACGTTATTAGTTTGTTTTTAAGTGCACCTCGCCTCTTGATCTTAATTTAAAATCAATTTTGCAATACAAACGGTTGCGTTGTAGCTGAAGATACTTGAACAAAAATTACTAGACTAATGATAACATTTTGATTCATCCTCAATCAAGGAATGTTTTCGGATAAAATTATTCATAGGCCAATCGTGTCTTTTTATCGACTAAATTCGACTAGTAGTCAGTCGTCTGATCTCACTCGTACGAAAGAAACCGTACCGTGTGAAAGCCCTCTAAGGACAGTTTAATGGTTCCCAAGAAAGGACGGACGTCATGATACTAGCCCTACCTCCTCACATAAAGGTTATATACTCGGCTCTGAGGTCCCTCTCCATTACTCTATGCTTGCGGGTTTGTGTAACACTGTTATACAAGATGGCTGCCGATAAATAACTAGGACTGTTGGTACACAAGACTGAGCCAGCCATTCTGCCAACACGAGCTTGTGACACTTGTGCAACACCCGATACATTATAATGCTAGGTGCTATATTAAACACTTGGTTTTTAGATGTGGACTCTTAGGGACATTTAGAATGAGTACTAATGCTTTAATTTATTAGCTATATGGTTATGAACAGTATAGTCTATACGAGTGGGAGTTACATAGAGCATTGATCAAATATTCATAGAAGACACCAATGTACAGAATTATAAGAGGATCATTACTGTTGTGGATGATACATTACTCGTATTGGGGAGAGTAAGTACTCTACATCTAAATTAGACGATTTTATAACATTTAACCATGAAAACAACCCCAAGGTCATTGAAAAATTAAGTGCGATACTTCGTAATTTATTAAAACTAGAACCATTTCTTACAGATATATACAATCAACATTTGATACAATGGAACGTATAATCTATTAAGCATATTATGCCATTTTTGAAATCTATGTTATAAAAACGTAGAATGAACCCATGGTTTTGAATTTTCCCATTGATATTTAGACATTACTTAATATTGCAATATCCCCTTTCCCAAACCGAATGATTTAGTAACATTATACACCCGCACCTTACACGTTAAACAAAGCGTAGCTTTAGAAATATCGGTTTTTATAAACTGTTTTATATATAGCGTTGTATTTTAGGCACCCACAGCAATGGAATAAAAACAAGGGCTTGAGTCACATCTGGTCTGGTTCTACAACTATAGGAAGATCGGGGTTTCGAATCCCAGCAAGAAGGGTGTTTTTCATAAAATGGTTTCCCACTATCTCTTCACGTAAATGTTATTATTACTATTATTATTATATATTATTATTATTATTTATTATTATTATTATTATTATTATATTATTATTATTATTATTATTATTATTATTAGCACCTAGTCTTACTACCTGTTCGGGTTATACGCACTTACGCTAATGTGTAATGGTAGATAATTGTGAGATGAAATGGAGGACCTACAGTTTAACGTGGAATCCGAACCACTGTGAAGGCCTGTCATTCCTCACATTCACAAGTTGTGTATAATACACGTCTTGTCAGAGGTGAAGATGACACCTTACCCTTAGACCGCCAGGTCACCTCCACGTGAATGTGTTTACATTTCCTTAAAGTGAAATGTATTCATTTCCAGACCATCAGTACAAATGTAAGTAGAAAGCCTGGACAAGTAGTAAGAAACGAAGAGAACGGAGGTTTGGATTATGGAAGTTATATCGATAATAATTCTGAGATTGGAGCAAGAGGCAACCTCTGGGCTTCTTTTACGAATCCCCGTTAGAGACGTTAAATAAGTGAAACCCTTGCAGGAGAGTCTTGTAGCTCATTGTAATCAGGAGTAGCAATACAAACCTTGATCTCACATGGACTTTAAAAATAACAGAAGAATTGAGGACGGTAAAACTCTTAAAAAAATTAACTATTTTTAAATGAAAAAACTATTCGACTGATCTCCTTGATGTCAACATATGTAGAATGTTTAAATCCCATTCCAATATGTTCCACGGTTTAGTTGTAATCTTTTCTAATTTCCCGGGTAATCTGCGGTAATGTGGGATATTGAGAACCATAAACTGTTTCGGGCTCATAAAAGTATGTTTTCGGTTCCTAGGTTTTGTTTACTGATCCCCCTCGTATTGCAGTGGGTGTTGTTGCTGTTCGATTTACTACCAACTGGAAGATCAGCACATAGAATGATATTCTGTGTCCTATTTCCCGCCCTCCAAGGAGGAGATTATTGTGCAAATGCATGCGTACATTGCTTGAAATACAAGGCCAAAATGGATGTGAATATCTCTAGAAGAATTTAAATACTATCGCATATCTATGCTAGGATTGTGTCAGAATAAACTTTTAGATCATACTAACTTTTTACCGGTCAACAGAGATAACATTATAGTTTATTAGTAGTATTATTTCATAGATATTGATACTATCTACGAAAATCTACAGTTGCAATCACTTCGCTTTACTTATAAGTGTGTGTAAATTGTTTTCATAACTTTTATAACTGTCAGAGAAGTTCCATCTCATCCAAATCAAACGATATTTTTTGAGGTTATTTTACATACACTTTATAAGCCGACTGAATATATCAGAACATGATAATTTCTATTAGCGAGAGCGAAAGGGCATACCAATTTGGCTTGTAAAGGTATGTTCACATACCTTACAGGTTTATTTTATATACCACAATCGACACCGGCCCAACATACTTACTTTCCCTCCAAAGGAAGCTGTACTACTGATTTTAATGCGCGAGAAAAATCCACTGAGCCCAGCTGGGTTTGAACCCACCAACATCGGGTCCTAAGGTTAGCACCTTAACCCAAGAACAGGTCGAAAAATCAAAATAAAGATAAGGATTCAAACGAAGAATGATTGAAACATCATATCCTGGAAATGTCAAGCATTGCATGC
Source organism: Timema cristinae (assembly GCA_039000515.1). NCBI lineage: Eukaryota > Metazoa > Arthropoda > Insecta > Phasmatodea > Timematidae > Timema > Timema cristinae. The sequence continues at coordinate 2,834,288 of JBCFYV010000003.1, read as the reverse complement.
GCAGTGAATAACATATAACAGGCGCTTATCAAAATATGAAACAAGATATGTATGTGATCATATATATAATGTGTAGCAGACAAAACCAATTGAAGGTGTTTATTCTTCAAAATGGTGAAGGTCAAATTGAAACAAGATATTGAAGATAAGTAAAATCATTTTTGTTTCAAGAAATGTACTATGTGATTAAACACAGTTGTAGCATGTCACGAAGATTTTAAATGCATTGCTAATTTTAACTATGAGCCTACATTTTACAATAAAACCATAGATAAAAAGATTTAGCATAATTTAACATATGGGAGGTATTTCTCAAATAAAATAAATATTTAGTAAGAATCCTTTGTTATATTTAGCAATTTTAATTTAAAATAATAGCAATTTAACAGACCCAGGGGCCAAATAATCAATTTCAAAGTATAAATAGATTTAATTTGAATAGAAAAAATATTTTAAAGTGATTTTAAATACATAGATTATACGGTTAATTTATATTAATATAAACCTATTTTGAATACTTGCCTTACAAAACCTATGTAACTTTATATATAATTTAACATTAAAACAAAATGCATTTTTTAGTCTCAATTTATTCTTTCAAATTGACCTTGAAAGTAGTCCATAGCTCGTAAAGATAAAAAAAAGCTTTGAAACGAGATCAATTCTATATTAGGGAGTTTCCCAATTATCAAAATTAACGAGGTATATTTTGTTCCTACTCAAATGAGACTGAGCTCAGAACGAGTTTGGCAATTAAAATAGTATTTGATTCCCAATCCGCACGATCCGCAATTTATGTGTTGAGGTTTGTCAACATGCCATCGTAGTTGACTGGTGTGTTCAGCGTAAAGAGAGGGTCTTAGCATTAGTATCTGTCAACTAAACTGAGAGATATCTAAACCCAAATACACTGAGGGGTATCTCACACAACTAACCTGAGAGATATCTCACACAACTACACTGAGGGGTATCTCATACAACTACACTGAGAGATATTTCACACAACTACACTGAGAGATATCTCACACTACTACACTGAGGGCTATCTCACACAACTACAGTGAGAGATATCTCACACAACTACATGAGGGGTATCTCACACAACTACACTGAGGAATATCTCACACAACTACAGTGAGGGGTATCTCACACAACTACATTGAGAGATATCTCACACAACTACACTGAGGGGTATCTTACACAACTACACTGAGAGATAACTCACACAACTACACTGAGGGGATCTCACACAACTACATGAGAGATATCTCACACAACTACACTGAGGGGTATCTCACACAACTACACTGAGAATATCTCACACAACTACACTGAGGGATATCTCATTCAACTACATTGAGGGTATCTCACACAACTACACTGAGGGTATCTCACTCAACTACATTGAGAGATATCTCACACAACTACATGAGGGATATCTCACACAACTAAACTGAGAGATATCTCACACAACTACACTAGGGGATATCTCAACAACTAATTGAGAGATATCTCACACAACTACACGAGTGGTATCTCACACAACTACATGAGAGATATCTCAACAACTACATTGAGGGATATCTCACACAACTAAACTGAGAGATATCTCACACAACTACACTGAGGGGTATCTCACACACTAAACTGAGAGATATCTCACACAACTACACTCAGTGGTATCTCACACAACTACACTGAGAGATATCTCAACATACTACACTGAGGGGTATCTCAACAACTACACTGAGAAATATTTTCACACAACTACACTGAGAAATATCTCACACAACTACACTGAGAGATATCTCACACAACTACACTGAGGGGTATCTCACACAACTAACTGAGAGATATCTCACACAACTACACTGAGGGGTATCTCACACAACTAAACTGAGAGATATCTCACACAACTACACTGAGAGATATCTCTCACAACTACACTGAGAATATCTCACACAACTACACTGAGGGGTATCTCACACATTACACTGAGAGATATCTCACACAACTACACTGAGGAGTATCTCACACAACTACACTGAGGGTATCTCACACAACTACACTGAGGGGTATCTCACACAAATACACTGAGAGATATCTCAACAACTACACTGAGGGGTATCTCACACAACTACACTGAGAGATATCTCACACAACTAACTGAGGAGATATCTCACACAACTAACACTGAGAGATATCTCGACACGACTACACTGAGGGGTATCTCACACAACTACACTGAGAGATATCTCACACAACTACACTGAGGGTATCTCACACAACTACATGAGAGATATCTCACACAACTACACTGAGGGGTATCTCACACAACTAAACTGAGAGATATCTCACCAACTACACTAGGGGTATCTCACACAACTAAACTGAGAGATATCTCACACAACTACACTGAGGGGTATCTTCACAAACTACACTGAGAGATACTCACACAACTACACTGAGGGGATCTCACACAACTAAACTGAGAGATATCTCACACAACTACACTGAGGTATCTCACAAACTACACTGAGGATATCTCATCAACTACACTGAGGGGTATCTCACACAACTACACTGAGGGGTATCTCACTCAACTACATGAGAGATATCTCACACAACTACACTGAGGGTATCTCACACAACTACACTGAGAATATCTCACACAACTACACTGAGGAATATATCATACAACTACATTGAGAGATATCTCACACAACTACACTGAGGGGTATCTCACACAACTACATTGAGAGATATCTCACACAACTACATTGAGGGATATCTCACACAACTATACTGAGAAATATCTCACACTACTACACTGAGGGGTATCTCACACAACTACACTGAGGGGTATATCACACAACTACACTGAGGAATATCTCACACAACTACAGTGAGGGGTATCTCACACAACTACATTGAGAGATATCTCATACAACTACATTGAGGAATATCTCACACAACTACAGTGAGGGGTATCTCACACAACTACATTGAGAGATATCTCATACAACTACATTGAGGAATATCTCATTCAACTACAGTGAGGGCTATCTTATATAATTTAGGTTTTTAATTTGACTTTTCTCTTCATCCTCAATGTTATTATTAGAGCATAAACTTAAAATTTAGATTTAAATTCAGATATCTTTTAATAGTTTTACCATCCAGACTGGGCAGTAAGTCACTAAAAAATAAATAACTTTAGTATTATTCTGTAGTGAGTGGAAAATTTAAAATAGGCCCACTTAAAATATTTAAAAATGCAATTTAAAAAGTAAATCTAATTTGACATTAAAATAAATAACTGATTATGAAGTTTGAGTTTTTAAATAATGAAAGGACAGTAACACGAAACAACCAAAATAACCATTTTAGAGTGAATAAAGTTTGTGCGCAATAAATATGTAATCATTGGTAGCCAATATTTTGATAAATTCTCCTCCATGAATTATAAATTAATTTATGAACTCGCTGAATAAAATTTATATTATGTATATGTTTAATAATGTTGTTTGATAATTATTACAACCATTCTGATAAGTAGAATCAAACAAATATGGGTTTTTTTAAGCATACGATTCTTTTCTTTGTTATGCTTATGCTCTTTTGTACTTTGTGTAAATTTATAATATTGTTTTCCAAGAATACTCCGACCTCATTATTTGCAGACACTCGTTCTAAAAGAGTTTGAATACGTAATTTTGAATTTATTTAAAATGTCTAAATAATTAAGTGTATTAGCTGTTGTGAAAACCCGATTATTTCCTAAATTAATCTCGTTTCACGTTGAAAGATAAACACACCAAATAGGCAAGAAAGCTGAAAGACAAATCAAGAGATGCGTCACGAGAAATACAAAAGAGAGAGAATAAATATATATTGTGATCAAAGTGTGTTGTCAGGGATTAAATTGTTTTACCTCTTGGATGGGTGCCAACTGTTGGGTAAACCCCCCACGCTGCAACGTCCAACCCGGGAGAGGAGGAGAGGGAACAGAAAAACAACAACAAATATGGGGGAAAAAACAAGAAACAAAAACAGCACCAGCAAACGGCTCTGTCGACAGCAGTGGCTAGAAGCGGCAACACCACCAGCAACATCGACAGTATGGGAACCCACCACGCAATCAGTGATGCACCAATACCTCGCAACCTTCCTACTCAAGGACATATTCAAACATCTCCAGAAGCAGTGGTGCACCAATACCTCGCAACCTTCCTACTCAAGGACATATTCAAACATCTCCAGAAGCAGTGATGCACCAATACCTCGCAACCTTCCTACTCAAGGACATATTCAAACATCTCCAGAAGCAGTGGTGCACCAATACCTCGCAACCTTCCTACTCAGGGACATATTCAAACATCTCCAGAAGCAGTGATGCACCAATACCTCGCAACCTTCCTACTCAAGGACATATTCAAACATCTCCAGAAGCAGTGGTGCACCAATACCTCGCAACCTTCCTACTCAAGGACATATTCAAACATCTCCAGAAGCAGTGATGCACCAATACCTCGCAACCTTCCTACTCAAGGACATATTCAAACATCTCCAGAAGCAGTGGTGCACCAATACCTCGCAACCTTCCTACTCAAGGACATATTTAAACATCTCCAGAAGCAGTGGTGCACCAATACCTCGCAACCTTCCTACTCAAGGACATATTCAAACATCTCCAGAAGCAGTGATGCACCAATACCTCGCAACCTTCCTACTCAAGGACATATTCAAACATCTCCAGAAGCAGTGGTGCACCAATACCTCGCAACCTTCCTACTCAAGGACATATTCAAACATCTCCAGAAGCAGTGGTGCACCAATACCTCGCAACCTTCCTACTCAAGGACATATTCAAACATCTCCAGAAGCAGTGGTGCACCAATACCTCGCAACCTTCCTACTCAAGGACATATTCAAACATCTCCAGAAGCAGTGATGCACCAATACCTCGCAACCTTCCTACTCAAGGACATATTCAAACATCTCCAGAAGCAATGGTGCACCAATACCTCGCAACCTTCCTACTCAAGGACATATTCAAACATCTCCAGAAGCAGTGGTGCACCAATACCTCGCAACCTTCCTACTCAAGGACATATTTAAACATCTCCAGAAGCAGTGGTGCACCAATACCTCGCAACCTTCCTACTCAAGGACATATTTAAACATCTCCAGAAGCAGTGGTGCACCAATACCTCGCAACCTTCCTACTCAAGGACATATTCAAACATCTCCAGAAGCAGTGGTGCACCAATACCTCGCAACCTTCCTACTCAAGGACATATTCAAACATCTCCAGTAGCAGTGGTGCACCAATACCTCGCAACCTTCCTACTCAAGGACATATTCAAACATCTCCAGAAGCAGTGGTGCACCAATACCTCGCAACCTTCCTACTCAAGGACATATTCAAACATCTCCAGAAGCAGTGGTGCACCAATACCTCGCAACCTTCCTACTCAAGGACATATTCAAACATCTCCAGAAGCAGTGGTGCACCAATACCTCGCAACCTTCCTACTCAGGGACATATTCAAACATCTCCAGAAGCAGTGGTGCACCAATACCTCGCAACCTTCCTACTCAAGGACATATTCAAACATCTCCAGAAGCAGTGGTGCACCAATACCTCGCAACCTTCCTACTCAAGGACATATTCAAACATCTCCAGAAGCAGTGGTGCACCAATACCTCGCAACCTTCCTACTCAAGGACATATTCAAACATCTCCAGAAGCAGTGGTGCACCAATACCTCGCAACCTTCCTACTCAAGGACATATTCAAACATCTCCAGAAGCAGTGGTGCACCAATACCTCGCAACCTTCCTACTCAAGGACATATTCAAACATCTCCAGAAGCAGTGGTGCACCAATACCTCGCAACCTTCCTACTCAGGGACATATTCAAACATCTCCAGAAGCAGTGGTGCACCAATACCTCGCAACCTTCCTACTCAAGGACATATTTAAACATCTCCAGAAGCAGTGGTGCACCAATACCTCGCAACCTTCCTACTCAAGGACATATTCAAACATCTCCAGAAGCAGTGATGCACCAATACCTCGCAACCTTCCTACTCAAGGACATATTCAAACATCTCCAGAAGCAGTGGTGCACCAATACCTCGCAACCTTCCTACTCAAGGACATATTCAAACATCTCCAGAAGCAGTGGTGCACCAATACCTCGCAACCTTCCTACTCAAGGACATATTCAAACATCTCCAGAAGCAGTGGTGCACCAATACCTCGCAACCTTCCTACTCAAGGACATATTCAAACATCTCCAGAAGCAGTGATGCACCAATACCTCGCAACCTTCCTACTCAAGGACATATTCAAACATCTCCAGAAGCAATGGTGCACCAATACCTCGCAACCTTCCTACTCAAGGACATATTCAAACATCTCCAGAAGCAGTGGTGCACCAATACCTCGCAACCTTCCTACTCAAGGACATATTTAAACATCTCCAGAAGCAGTGGTGCACCAATACCTCGCAACCTTCCTACTCAAGGACATATTTAAACATCTCCAGAAGCAGTGGTGCACCAATACCTCGCAACCTTCCTACTCAAGGACATATTCAAACATCTCCAGAAGCAGTGGTGCACCAATACCTCGCAACCTTCCTACTCTAGGACATATTCAAACATCTCCAGTAGCAGTGGTGCACCAATACCTCGCAACCTTCCTACTCAAGGACATATTCAAACATCTCCAGAAGCAGTGGTGCACCAATACCTCGCAACCTTCCTACTCAAGGACATATTCAAACATCTCCAGAAGCAGTGGTGCACCAATACCTCGCAACCTTCCTACTCAAGGACATATTCAAACATCTCCAGAAGCAGTGGTGCACCAATACCTCGCAACCTTCCTACTCAAGGACATATTCAAACATCTCCAGAAGCAGTGGTGCACCAATACCTCTCAACCTTCCTACTCAAGGACATATTCAAACATCTCCAGAAGCAGTGGTGCACCAATACCTCGCAACCTTCCTACTCAAGAATATATTCAAACATCTCCAGTTCAACTTTATTACTCTCCAGGAACAGTGAGTGGTATAGACGCTCTCCTTCTAATAGTTTTATAAATATTATCGATTAATTCGATGGTTTTTAAATTTCTAGATTTAAATTTACCTATTAAAATTATTTTTCATTGATGCTTATCGATTATAAACTTCATCGTTTTGAATGTTTTCCTTAAGTCCGTATCACACGACACTTGCTCATACTTGAAATCCAGTGTGCTAGCTAGCACTAGCTAGCACGTCATCATCTAGCGTCATGTGAATCAGAAAAAGTATACTGGTTCTGCCACTTGGTACTGGCTACCATACTAGTTGTGAGGATAGAACACGTGCTATTTTCGTACTAGTTTTGACACTAGTCTGTGTAATTCAACCAATCATGTGCGCTGAGACTGTTTTGTAGATAAATGGTATAAATGACGCCAACATGATCATTGGATGTGACTTTGTTGTTGGCAGAAAATTATTCTAAACAACCTTGTTTATATAATACCAAATTGGCACAGTATGACAATATATTTAATATATATAAATTTAATTTAAAACATGTCATCTAAAAACGACAAACTATGTTCCAGACCCAATTTTAATCTAAATAAACTTGATAGCATGCCAACCTTGGGCGTTTTTTGTTTGTTTTTTTAGAATATAAAGTGTGCGTAGGCCTAAAAAAGAACATTTGTTTATCAAGGATACTGTACTTGGACACCCATGGGCTTAGGGACCTTTGACAACAATGTAAATAAATGAATACAAATTTAGGGAGATACTAAACGTTTGTATCACCCCGAATGTATATTACCTAACCTCCGAATGTATTATATTTAGCATCCTGCGACCATTATTTCGTCTTTCCCAACCATTCCCGTGTCTATATTCTTTTTCCTACGCTCCCTCTCATAATTTTCGATATCTTTATTAGTAATTAATGCAGCTGCTGCACTCAAAATTAATCTCTGACGTTCGATAAATATTTGCACTAGGACCTAGTACCAAACTAGCAGCGTGTGAATACTATAGTCCCATTTCCATTGTACTAGCTAGTATACAGATATCTAGGTGCTAGCTAGCACACTTGATTTCTAGTATAAGCAAGTGTCGTGTGATACGGGCTTTATTAATTAAACAACGTATCTAGTAGCGTGGAGTAAATTTTTGTGAAACACTACCTAGCTCTCCTTTGATTATCGATACCATACGATACGAAAGCGATATCAAACAATTTCAAATGATTCTTTGTTACTCGCACAAAATATTCACTACCATAAGGCTTACTAATGAAAGCCACTAGCTTGTTTTTCTTTGATGGTCGCTAGTCAACCTTACATCTACGTACACATTACATTCACTGTTGTATGTCTAGAGTTCATTAGAAAATATTGTACGTGCTCACATTTACCTTCTTTGTTCACACACACCCTATTTTTAGGGCATGGATCTACTTTAGTATTGTGTTAACCCTTTTAGATATCCAAGCCTTACGTTCTAACAACCTGGACATGGGGACTTAAATACTTTGCAATGGCAACTCTAACGTTGATGGGGTTTCCCTACCTTAGTGATGTGGCATTTCGAATCACTTTATTAATTATTAAGATCCTAAAAAGGCGTAAAACCCGAACGAGTATTATTACAAAATAAATATATGTGTTTATATACTGCATTTATTTAAACTCCAAATACGTAAAACAAGAATAATCTAATGGTGACAAATATTAAAGTAGTTTTAATTAATGTTTATATAATAAACCTAGTGCTAGGACTTCTTATCTGAGTGTATCTATAAATTCAAAATCACTGAACATGGGTAGTAGCTTTGATTTTTTCTTGTGTTGCCATACTTTTTTATAAGATATTGACAGGAATCTTGAACGATCCAATGTGGTTTAGAAGCACTATGTATATTTAAAATGTCTGGTTTAAACATTCCCAAAATTCAGAGATGACGTTTAATCTAACCTTATTACGAAGCTTAAGCACAATTATTTACGTTAATCTCTCAAAGCTTGCAATAAAGTATTGGTGTTTTGTAAAAACTACTACAACACTTGGACTTACACTTCCATAACACTACAGTAGGTTAGATTTTATAGTTGCCACTTTAAATGAAAACATTTTAAAAACAAGCTTTAGCTGATTCTTCTCTATATTTACTATTTATATATTATATTAAATTTTTCAATAAGGGTGTAGTATTATCATGCCAGTGAGCGTTCGATGTCTTTAATTGAGTTGGTTTTGTACAAATAAAAAATTATATAGATTTTATAACCTTGGTTCTGGAGTAACTTTAGGAAAATTGTCATGCCACCATTTGACCAGAAAAGGTCCATGGAACAGGACCCACGACAACTCATACGGTCGACATTACGATGGTGGGAAATTATTGCAATCCTTGCAAATAACCTGCTATTACTTCCTCCTTTTTCTTATAAGAAGTTCCTTTTTTTGGTGAGAGTTGAATATGTTTTAAATCCCATTTACTGCAGTGAATCGTGGAAATGTTTGGTACATTCCTTGGTCAATCGTTTTTTTACAAATGTTTTGGCAGTATTCAACATTTTATAGTGAGTTTTCAATAGGTCCTCTTTAACATATTCAGTTGGTATTAGACCTGTTGAAATTCTCCGCAGAGGTCCTCCCCACCAATGTTTTTTAGGAAGTTATCAAAAAGTTTTATAATACTTCGGACATCTTTTTCATCTTGGTTTATACGAGACTTATGAATGTCTGTTTGTTTTGACTTTGCTGGGTTGTACACTGTCATTTCCCCAAGTATTAACATGTAGGATGAACGCATCTAACTATTTAAAACCCATTTCTGGGTAGAAGCAAAAGTTGAACTGAAACCAATATAATCTCCGCTAATTTTGCAGTCTCTGTTTAAACTATTTACAATCAATTTTCTGATTCAATAGAACTGAAAGCATTCCTATCAGACATTTGTACAGCAAATTCACTTCTACAAAAGGCCTCATAGACGTCTTGGTATTTTTATTGAAGTATTTTCATATCGTCTAGCTGCGGAATCAAATACCTAGCATAGTTTTACCAGTAATACGCAAACATCCATTGAATTACCTCTTCTAAAGCAGATACATACAAAAGTTAATCTCCAGTCCTTGTTTCTGGTATGATACAAAGTCAAATCTCCTCAATATTGAAAAATGAGAACTACAAGTTGAATATGTATTCAGGTGTGCTTCGGAAATCATAAAGGAATACAATAAACTCAGTGTTTTATTCATTGAGCTTATCGCATTTTAAACGTGCAATAAAACTGTCATTAATGTCCTCAGCGAAACTATAATTTGGTCTGTAGAATTTTTATGCCCTATTCTTTGCCTCAGCTTAGGCTAGTGTGAAACATATCTATCAGAATCCGCGACAGGGCCTTGTACAATACATACACCAGCCAAACTTGGAAAAGACATTCAGAAACATTTTCATCGACATTCTCTGTTAAAAGCAGGCCTCCATGATAGATCAATCACACATAGGATATGTAAAATGATATGGGTGGATACAAAGCTTGATTTTGAATTTAAAGTTAAATTAAAGGTCTAATAAGGTCAAACAAGCTTAAAATTTGTATAATTATGTGTTTTGAATGAATTAGGTGTAAAATTAATATACCTATCCATTAAAATTAGATTCTATACAATGTATATGTATGGAAAAATTTCATCAAAATCTAAAATGCCATATTACATGCAAATGCACAGCCAAATAACACACAAATGTTCGATTTTCTTTGCAGAATCAAGTTAGCTCAACAATCAAATGAGTTCATTTTAACGCGTGTTTACAATTTTTATTTAGATTTTCATCAATTTAATATTCATCCAGCCATGGGAGACACATATGGATGGATGTGATCTTTTTGATGAAGAAGAGTGCAGCAGTATGTGGCATCACATTCACATGCGAGATTATATTTGAGATGTTTTATGATACATGAACAGCGAGTAGTCCTGCACTTCAACCTACATTTGCAAGTGACCAGTTCCAGACATTAATAAAGAATAGCAGGAAGCCTGGTGGAAAATACTGGTTTCAAACAACCTGACTCCTTCTCCCAAGCCAGAGTATCGTTGGGAAATGCAACATCAATATGCTCCTTTTCTGCCTGTAGCCATATTCTCGCCTGGCAATTAGTGCGTGCACTGTGAGGCTCAACTGCATCTTTTGTTAAGGGGTAGTATTCAAGAGTTTTCTTTGCCTTATTGAAGAGTCAACGGTTGGTTTTTATGGTGTTTCATTTAAATGGCATAAGAAATTTTAAATTGGTTCAAGATTCCATCCCTTAAAATATCATTTAAAAGATATAGGTGATTTTAAAGGTTTTCCAACAGGTATTCTTCCCATGACCTTTGAAAGATAATGTTGTATCGCGGCCAGTTTTAACATGAAAACTGAGCTGGTTATCCTCCACAGGTTGGGGTAGTCTCTGAGATACTGAATTTAAAGGGTAGCATTAGCATTGTTTTGCTGTTCCAGCTATCATACACACTTCAGAGTCCTTTACACATATAAAATACAACATTATCAACATTATATCAGTATCCCTGTGGATAACAATCATTCTTTCATATCCTCTTTTGGCATCTTCACATGAATGCAGAATCAACCTGGTATCAGCCTCTTCGTGGTTTCCCATAAGCATGACATCTTGTCTCTTTTTTTTATTCGACGTGTATGGCATAAAAGAATCCACACCTTGTTTACAACTCTTACTGTAGTAATAGATCCTTCCCTTTCTGCTTTATAAACTCTGATAGGAAGAGGGCAAAATCGGCCCTATTTTCCTTTAATGCAATGAATTGTGCAAACACTTTTGGAAGGGATACATTCTCTCCATCAACGATATACCAAAGTGTCTTCTTCTTGATTGCCGGTTTAACCTGGTTCCTTTTCCCCAAAGTACCGATCAAAAATTCCGTCAAATCTTGCTGTATGCTCTCCAAAGTAATGTATCACCTATCGCATAAACACATGGGCGTGGTTACCAAAGGTGAGATATTTATCAGGCTTTCCAAGAGCCTGAATAACTGCATGCCCATCAATCATCACACATGTATTAATGTCAGAAGTGGAACTTCCAAGTATGTGGTAAGTCCACCCATCAACATAGTTGTAAAGTCTACTTTTGGTGTTTCATATCTTAACTCCAGGCTTAGCTAATGACATGGGATTGGAGACAGTTCCCACTTTAATACGTTAATCATTTCAACATTTCGACTGACAATTACAACACTAAGCAGTGTTTGAATTAATTTTATATATAAGCTTTGATAATTTTTCAATCTGATTTGTTAAAATGCAATGCCTTGTAAAGATCAACAAAGGTTTTCTATTGTTCTATTTAAGTACTCAATAAAACCCAACAGCTTTTTTTTAAGTATTTCATTAACATTAGGACAACGTGCTGCTTTACACGTTCTTGATCTGATTAAAGATAACATGTCACTTCACTTGATGTAGCATCCCTGGTTGCTAATGATAACAGAGGCAAGTCGTTGTTATCTGAGTGGATATCACTATCCTCTCCGTTTGTCCAAGAACTTTAAATTCAGTAAGTTGTGATATAAGCTTCTTTACATCCTCATAATCACGCTTTATCCAGGATGGTATACTGTCTAAGTGGGTGAAAGGATTTTTTTTATTGTTATCTTTCAGACTGAAGAGTGATATTGTGACTTGTGCGATGTGAGAAGGTTCTGACCAGGTCGTACAAAATCTGTTCCTAGCTTGAGCTTGGTCGTTCCTGGTAATATTTATTATACCATTCTTCATTTTGCACGTTATATGAATCCACTCTGTTTCATGATCAGCGGGAACACCTATTGTTTCTCTTCACGACAAAGTTCCTATTAAGACATTCTGTATCAACTCTGGTGCTGCCTTTGTGACCGAGTCACAACATGGAAAGAAAAAGATTGCATGGACTCACCAACTCTGCCTCCATTTGGCTGTTCTACGAGGACACTCACAAACACATCGTCTCACCACCCAGATTGTTTTCAACTGAGGCGAGTAGCCATCAGCGAAGCCACGCCTCCAGCCTGCCCCACCCCAAGAAAGAATAAATAAAAGACGTTCTACATGCACGGACCCATGCGCGCCTAGTGACAGTGCTCTGGAGTTAACGGCCGGTCGAGCGGCGCGAGATTTGAAATCTCGCCCTGAACACCCGAGATTCTTCTCGAACAGTGCTCTCCCCTTCCCCCTTTCTCCTACCTTGCTTCCCGCGCTCATGAGAACACGTGACGCTACCTTGGTTGTATATAATGGCAGGACTCTAGTGCCATGACACACATTTCTCCGCATTCTATAGGTGAGGCACTTGGTGTCCACTTTAGATTTAATTTACTTGTATCAAAATTCTGTTTTGAGTAACGAATAATTCTAAATTACGTTTTGGCCGATATTTATTTACAATTTAACTTTATTATTATATATTGGAACTGCGACCTTTTGTAGAGATCATGGCAGCGCAGTTCAAATCTAGGGATATTACTATTGGTTGACGTATCTCATCGCTTCATGGATTGTTTGGGTATTACTCTGTCATGTTTGATGTGCGGATGTTTAGTATATCGTACCATTTGAGTATTTGGGTAAAATCATATTGAACGATCAATGTTACTGTCATTATTGGGGGATTGAATTTGCATTGATCCAAACTTTGTTGGTTAAATCTGGGGTCGCGAGCCCACGCTCTTAGGGTATTAGTATTGTTAATTGCCAGGTTATTCAATTATAATGATGCATCTGTATAATGGATCTTGGTTTCAAATTTGAGCTTTAGAATAGCTGTGATAGTAACCTTTTTTGGGAACTCCCTTTTTTTCATAAGTTATTGGGGAGTCGCCAATGGCGAATAGTCAATGTCTAGTGTTTATTGTTAGTATGAGGGTTATTGTTCCTATATTCCATATTTATCATTATACTCTACGAATTTGTATGGAGGTCAATTTAAATGTTTGTTTATACTGTGGGTACCTACGGCGGCCATCTTATTGCTTGGGGTCGTGCCCCTTGTCTTTGTTTGTATATGAGTTGTAATGGCCTTATTTTACCTACGCCTAACTCCGGGCTTGTCCCACTCTTTTCTCATCGAGTATTGTTATTGTTATTATTGAATATAAATAAACTCTCTTGTGACCAACCTGACTTTTATTTGGTATATAAATAAAAGGGGGGTTACACCTTCTATATTAGTTTCATATCTTCAAGCTAGACAGATCCCCACCTGGCATAGTTTGTGAGGTGATATATGGTGAGCCATGGCAACATTGCAGAAAAATATTCCAGTTGGAGACTCCAATTGCCATCTCTTACAGCCCTAATGAAATCCAGTAGGATCTGAACTATTTCCAAATATAATAAGTTTGGATTACTAGAATTCTTCGTATCAAATTACCTCATGAGATGTTTCATATCCTCGTTAATAAAAACTTCTGACAACTGGCTGATTGCATTTTATAGTTCTTTTCAAATTTTTCTTTTCTACATCTCTCCTTGAACAGTTTTGTCACAAATTTTGTGAGTTCTTTGAGCTCCACTTCATGTTCACGACCATTTTTAGCTATCCACTATTCAAAATTTTGCCACTTGATGTAACAAAGAGCTTCATATGCCAGTTAGTTACCCTCACGGCACATTAGTAGGCTTTGCCTTCCAGCATAATATCTGTGTTGTTGGTAACAAATACTACTTCCACTGTCCATAGATCTTCCAGCCAAGCAGTTCCCATAGGTTTACCAATAGCTTTCAAGAAATTGAAACAAATGTGGAGTCCTTCCATAGGAAAAATGACATTCTGAACACTGAATTCACCCATGCCAGTTCCTTGTCTCGGCTGTACAGTAGCTGGTCAGCTGGGATGATAGTATTATTCTGAGCCACCTATTTGGATATATTTATAAATCGATTAAAAGCAGTGGTAAGGGCATCGTTGTTGTCTTCTGGTTCTTGGGGAGTAGATAACGTCCTTGATATAGTTAAAGGGGTGTTTATTACACTTGTCACTTTATTGAGTTCTCCCAACCAGGGCAAGTGCCTTGTGTCTCTCAACACCATTAATGCTAAACCATTACACTTCTAACTTCCTATCTCCTTTGAAAAGAGGAATTGGTCTATATCCTGATGGAAAGGTAGCATTATCAATATTTTGAAACGTCTTTAAAGAATCATATTTGATAGCTCTGTTTCTAAGGATGCTCTTACAATCTCGATTGCCTTAGCTTTATTTTGGAGCTAGTATTCTTTAACAGATAATCATTTGAGTGCAGTGAAAGGTGTTCCTACCATCAAAAGTTACTTCCAATACATTTGTGTTATTCCAGGAACAATGCTTAATCCGTTATTTGCCGATATTGTTTGGGATGTAGACAATTTTATTCTTTTTAAACCTCTCCAGAATGTTTTGAACTAAAGCTGTATCGATTTTTGGTACTGTATCAATACCAATAGTATGGTTCGCTGCATGGGATGAATCAAAAAGTTTGGCTCGATGGAGAGCAAACCTAATCCTACATTCTTTGGTGTCAACCTTCGTTTGTTGTACACTGCATGGACAATAACCTGGGCAATACTGCACACATAATGTTTGACACTTTGGTCATCAAAAATCTCCTCTTGTACCACATTTGTGCCTCCAAAATGTAAACTCAGTAACAGATACAAGATGTTTGTGATTACTTTGTCTACATGATCTTGATTGAGCTCTTGCCATATACCGGGGTGCCCTGAGGTATTCAAAAGATATTTTCTTTTCTGAGATCGACATGTACCATCTCTTAAAAAATATTACCTTGTTCTATCCCAATTGTTCCATCACCTTCGTTTTCAGAATTGTCAGAGCTTGGTGAAAGGCTACCACATTCACAAGGTATCGTTATTTTTTTCGAAACTATAAACTATGATCTCTCACCAGAGTATATTAAGAGGGAGCTTCTTGTTAGAGGCCGTTTGTAGCTATATTTAGGTCCAGGTACTTTTAGATACATATATCCGTTTTATCATACACGCCCACATTTCTGTCCCATACATCTCCTATATTGAACACATACCCACAAGATAGCCCTGCACCCAACTCCCTGCATAATTTCACAATGTTACTCAGCATCTTGAGGGTCTTGCAGACCTGATGATTGTGTTACAACAGATCATCGTTCAAATGTGACGAAGCATGGGAAATAATAACAACCTTCAGCTCAAACTATATCACTGACGTCTGAAAGTCTTGTGTTTATAGCTGATCTGATTTCAAATGATTAAGCCGATTTGCAGATTTTCCATTTTTTCTACGTTCTGGGATAACAGCTTCATATTTATGGTGCTGAAGACTTGCTTGAGCATGGCTTAAAACTGCTTGATTACCCTGTTTGCCTTAATTGTCTTAGCCTGTCAAGCTTACTTTCAGAGGTGAAGGTAGAGTAACATTATTTGTGCCATACCACTTGTTGGATATCAAAATCTGCTTCTGAAAGGTTATCTAAATCTGGTAACATAGTATCGTAGGTTGTGTCACATAGTTTTCTTCATGCCTCACCAACAATCCTTGTCCTGACATTCCATCTTATGATGCTGTGTGGAAATTAACTGTAAAACTCTCACAGAAGAAGCACCCTGAATCATAATTTTATTCGTGTTTTCTCTTGTAATAGATTATGACATAGATCATGGCATAATTGGATCAATTCTGAATTCATACAAGTGTTACACACAAGGGAAAACCTGGAAAAGAGCAAATCAAAAGAGCTACCACCAATCGGATTGCTAAGTTAGCTTGATTCTGCACTGAAAAACCTTTTCGAGAGAATTCATGATTCGTGTGTCATTTGGCAAAATAGGATGTGTACATGTAATATGACACTTTAGATGTTGATTAAAATGTTTCCATACATCCACATTGTATCGAACTTAGTTTCATTGGATAGATATACTAATGCAACACCGAACCCATGCAATACACATTGTTGCCTATTTTGACCTTATTTGACATTTAAATTTACCTTTAAAGTCAAATTCAAGGTTGGTATCCACCCACGTAGTTTTCCACATTCTATGTGTGATTTTTATATCATGGATGCCCGCAGTTAACAGAAAATGCAGATAATTTTATACATATATGGCTAGTGTACTATAAGTTTGTAGAGTTTCATTGCACGTTTGTAGCATTTTCCACTTATTACACTATGAATGGAACTTTCTGCTACCACGCCACTCAATGTTACAGCATACTTGATCCCTGCAACGTCAAACCGTTTCCCAACAACGGCTAGCATGGCTATAAGAGGGTGGAAATATCCTAGCATGAGAACAACACCGAGAAATTAATTCTTCTTCCCCCACATAGCCTAGGCTGCTTTGTCATCTATAGCTTGATCAAACACAGCAACTACACCTGACAGGTTTAATTTGTGTTTAATCTCAACATCTCTTTTCAGGAGCTCAAACACAATTGAAACGTCAGTTGCAGAGTGGTCCAGTGTATTGAGGTATCCTATTTTTATTTTTATTATTATATCCCTGTTATCTATCAGAATATTGAAACCAGTCCAGCTTGGTAGAGACTTGAAATGTGTCTTGATAGAACCTAAAATATGTTGGTGGTTTTACTCTTTTTAGACAATATTGCATAGCAGCTCAGCAAATCAGTTCAGTGAATTTTAAGCATATTAACTTTGCATGATGCATCCAAACCACATATTAGTGAGGTATTATTGGCCCTCATTAGGGCTATATCTTTGGTTCAACCTTAGAAAGAACTGAACCTTTTTTTTAGAAAATCTCTAGGTAAACAAATTTTACGCGGACATGCTTTAAATGTATGCTTAGTAAAGAAAAAAAATTCAAGAAAGTGTAAATTTTTCAAAGTTTTTTTTAACAAAAAAGATTAAAAAAAAGTTACCAATCTCGGTTTTCAGGTTGCCATATTTGTAATATACGCTAAAAAAACTTAATGAAATACATCTCACACGCAGAAATTCTACTTTTCTTTTGCCTAGCTGATAGACTATAAGTTTAACATAATATTACAATAAAAATTTGAGATTGAATAAGAAAGTTATACATTCATTTTTTGTTTATCTACCAATAGCACTTTTTTTTACAGCAGATGCAAAAATAACTGTAGTTTGATGGTGGTAGGTTCCCATTGAAGAGTGTGACCCTCATAATACTTAGAGGTGTAGAAAATAATATATATGTTGAAATCTCATTTAGTTCCAGGATATTTTAGGCTATTAAGAAAAATCTCATCGAATATAAAATTAGCTTTTTAGTTTATAAAGTTTAGTTTATAGATCTTTACGATAAATATATATGTATAATATTATTATATATCATTGTAAATGGGCTATGTTGGAAATATGTTACATAGGCTTATTACATATAATATACATATATATAATATAAACACACATTTAAACATATATAACATAATTATAGCTGCATATAAGTATATATAATCATAGTCAACCTTAAAATTACTATACAAATTCTATTAAAATAATGTTTTGGGTTATTCAATCTACTAATACATACTTTACTGATCTTAATAAATAATTTTAAAAAATTGAAACAATATGAGAATATACGGAAACAAATGCTTATTCACAAAGCATCATAACACAAATATACTAAAAAAATACAAAACACCAATAGTTCAACTTTTACAACACCAACTACTACCTCGTTTATATTTACAGATTTATATAAACTTCTAATGTACCATTATGTACGGTTATTCAAGACGGAGGTGGAAAGGAGGGTTTAAATCTCTGAGGATACCATCATTTGAGGTTATAACAATTGTATATTATTACTTTCAATCACAATGTGTGAGCCTACTTCAAACAGTCAAATCAACTTTTTTATGATAACCCATGGCAGTGGCATTAATTATGGGGTACGTGAACACGATTGAGATACGTTAAATATAAAAAATATACAAGATGTTTCAGTGTAAAGTCCCACATTTTAATTCTTTATAATTTGGTGGCCATGAGGGGAGTGGTTGAATGTCAAGTGAAATCAAATTGTATGTGCAATGTAGGATTTTTTTTTGTAGGCATTGATTGTGACTTTAGCGCGTTTTCTCGTTAGCTCGTCAGTAATCGCAATGATGTCTATACAGTCCAGCAGCACGAGTTTAAAGTGAAAAAAATAATTGCTCACTAATTCCGTTACTGCCACTCAAAGGCTTACCGACGCGCGTACAGTGTTTGTGATGGTCCTGACCATAAGATAGCTTTAAGACTCGTGGCAAAGCTGTAAGAAAAAGGTTCCATTATTAAGTGAGAAAGGGAAGCACAAACTTCTGTCAAAAGTGTCACAATATTCAGAAGATGGGAAATGACGAGGTGGATTTTCAAAGTAGACCAGATTCTTTGTGATGATATTCCAAAGAGCAGCTAAGCAGGAAACATTCAGACCAAACAGAGTGACAGCTGTACACCAGTGTATGGAGCCCAACCGGATCAAGCGTGTGCGTTATTGCAATTGGACTATAAACATAGTGGAAAGACGACCTGGAATATTGTCGATGACGGGGCTTACCGATAAAGCTTGGTTTCATCTCCCAGCATATGGTAATTCCCAAAATACGAGAATTTGGGCGTCAGAAAACCCTCATGAGATCCACGAGACATCACTTCCTTCACGGAAGGTGACCGTATGATGTGCACTTTAGCGAGAATCATTGGACCAGTTTTCTTCGAAAAGAGTGTGAACACTAATATGTACTGGAACATTTCATGGCCTTCGTGTAGCAACTAGAGGACATCGATCTTATGCAGGGGTACATTTAGCAGTATCGTGGCATATAACCACAGCTCTAATGAATGCAAGGAGATCATCAACAGCATCTTCGTGAACCATGTTAACTCCAAAAACCTGTGGACCCCCCGGTTGCATGACTTAATGTCAGGGGATTACTTCTTTTGGGGCCATCTTAAGGGGAAAATCTAAAAAAAAAAACAGCTCTCAGATCACGCAGGATCACCATCAAAACATCGCAACAGAAATAAATAATAACGACACAGGCATGTTGAGGCGTGTAAAGGAAAACACGGTGTAACGTGTGCAAATATGAGGAGGGGTACACTTTCAAAACTGTGTGTGATGGTAAGTCACTATCCCATTATTAACCACCAATTTACACGCATTAACATTACTACTAAGTTGTTAAGTCAAGCGATTTAGTTAATTAAAATTGGGACCTGCCATAGAAACAACCTGTTCATTCATACTATAATATAATTATTATTTAAATTATTATTTAATACATTATTTTGGATGTAGTTTATTTGAGATGTATATGATAGAATATGATTTTCTAGTTTATATTGTACACAATCAACTTTAGGGATACAACGTTGAATATAAGTTATATCTGGGGCTACTAGAAAAAATAAACTTGAATATCACTGAGCTAGACATTGTGAATATGTAATGTGGGCTTTTAATAGAAATAAACAAGCTAGTTTTATTCAATAAAATAGTTTAAAAACAGAATAACTGTGCCAAAAGGCTTTTGACACTATAAAAGGACCATACCAAAAATGTAATAGACAATACTTCTAAAGAACAGAAATAAAGATCGAACTCTTTTACTTAATGATAATAGTTTATATTTGGCACTGTTTGAAAGCGAATCAAGAAAACAAGATGGTTTGAAAAGAATATTATCAAATTAATATTGGGGACTACAGTAACTTTCAGTTGATAAGTATCAAAATAATTTGTTTTGAGAAATATAGGAACAAATGTTTGATAAAAAAAACTTATTGTAATAAATCCCCTGTTATTGGACATGCAGACTGAATTTCAAGCTAAACAAGTTTGGTTTGCTGATTACAGGGGTTAGGGGATCATTTACCAGCTGGGAGTATTGAGGTTGGTTTTACCAAAATTGTTGTATATTTCTCACTCTTATCCTATAGTGTAATTAAAATGCATATAGTGCGTTCGTATAGTAAGATATCAGTAGTCTAGTACGGCGTATGGGGATTGGGTGAATCTGGTCACGTGACCACGCCCCTAGCTCTCTGATTGGCTGTTGGTTTTCTCCCTCCCGCCCCTCCTCCTGACCAACTTTCCAGTGTTCCAAACTTGTTTTTAATTTGTGCTCATTGGTTATTTATGTATGCTCAATGGTTATTTATGTATGCTCATTGCTTTTTTATTTTTGCTTATGGTTATTTATGTATGCTCATTGCTTTTTTATCTGTGCTCATTGGTTATTTATGTCTGGTTAGGGTTGAGACGGGGCGTTGGGTTTTATTTATTTATTTATTGGTGTGCAGTCCATGGCATCGGGCACTCCTCCCGTGGCATGGGAAGGAACACGAAGCACGAACCTTTCCCCGACGGCCACTTAGCAAAGAGTGTGACCACCGAGCAGCTGACAGTGTATCAAGCCACGAGACCCCCTTTCAATTTTCCCCCCACTCCCAATCCTCCATACATCGCCACTGTATAGAACAAGCTAAGTTACACTGACTGTTCCCTCGTTCTGTTGGACTGCTTTCACTTCACCCCACCCCTTCCCACCCCTCACTTTGTCATACCCCTCTCTTCGTGAGGTAAGTGGGGTCAGTCAGACCCGCTCATGGTGGAAATTTGATGTCACAACAAACCTAACTTGTTTTAAATTTTGAAAGAGAGTGCCAACGAGCCTTTCTGAAGACCCCCAAGGACCTTAGCACATAGGTCGCGGCCTTCTAAAGGTCGCTGGTTCAGCTATGCTTTCCCCCCACTCACCCAAGGCTGCTTGGTGCTTCGGTCGTGGCCTTCTGAAGGCCGTAGGTTCAGATGTGCGTTCTAATGACAACTCTGGGACCGAGGATTCGATTGACCCCCACCAGAATTAGACGAGACTTACATTTAGACGGTGTGCACACCGGGATTCGAATCTCAAAATATTTAGCAATTCTAATGTCGGTTAGAACGGCCATACTTCCTGCACCCCCGATATTTTCCCGGTTGACAAGGTAGAATGTGTACACGTATTGATTCAAACGTCGATCACCGGTCATCTAGTGACGCCTTAAACCATGCGACCATCGATACAAGTACACAATGCATTGTGATTGTAGATTTCTACCCAAGTATAAAGTGAAAACAAGCGTTTTATTCCTCAAGCGACTTAATAACAGAAAAATAATTTAATGTTCGCAACTATATTTTGTCGGAATAATATATAACTCTTTCACTAATTCATAGGTAATATTGATTTGAGTAACTTGAATTCAATTATCGCAACTATATTTTGACGAAACAATATATACAACTCTTTCATTAATTCATATGTAATATTGAATTAAGTAACTTGAATTTAATGTTCGCAACTATATTTTGACGAAATAATATACATAGCTCTTTCATTAATTAATACGTAATATTGAATTGAGTACCTTGAATTTAATGTTCGCAACTATATTTTGACGAAATAATAATTAACTCTTAAATTAATTCACATGTAATATTGAATTGAGTAACTTGAATTTAATCTTCGCAAATATATTTTGACGAAATAATATATAACTGTATAAATTCTTAAGTAATATCAGGGCTGAGGAAGATATAAAATTTACCTGCTTTTGTGTGAAGCCAGAGCGACATGGTCGACCTGGATTAAATACCCTCTAGCTCCCCCGCTAATAGCCACGAAGTTAAGTTTATTGGTATATAGAACTGCGTCTTACTACCCGTAAGGGACATAAGACATGGGCGATGAGGGAGGAAACCGGCCCTGTACACACGCGCGACAAGATTCGAACTAATCTCTTCGAGCAAGTGTGAGATAAGAGCTGATTTTTACCAGGCGAAATGTGTAATAGCATTTGCCAGGGTTTGAAATGTGAGGTTATTAGCGTTTGTTACCCCCTTACATCACAGGGCAAGATGTGTATCCACATTTGCGCATCATTGACAACTGAACCCTCCAACACCATGAATGAATTAGAGAAAGACAGAATATTAAAATGAGTGATGTAGAATCATTTGCGATGGGTTGAAATGTGAAAACGGCCAAAGATATTAGATATACTTACTCCATCATTGGCACCTAGATACTGGATTCAAACCCGGGACTTTTGGCACAACAAAATAAGGTTAGTATTTATAGAAGTAATTAGAGTTTGTTGACCTTGCAAGGAAATGAGCTCCCTATCACCTCCCGTCACAGGGTGATATGTATACCCACATTTGCACTGTTGGATTCCTCTAGCCACAGCACCGGAGAAAGACGTCCATCCTCGGCGAAAGAGCTAGCGCGAATGAGATATAACTGTAAATAGATGCCTATTTACGCGGATCGGGCAAGCACCGATGTGGAGTCAATATTATCGACTAATAGGAAGTCGCCATTTTACATGCGGCACGCCTCATTGAATCGACTATAAATAGACCTTGAATTCATTACATTCGGTCATTGTAATTAATAATTGCGATTGATAAACATCATAATGAGTTTCGATGCATTGGAAAATTGGCTAATTCAGGTATGTTTATAACGTTTTGTAGATTTTAATGGTTAATATTTTGCTTAATACGTCTTTGGTGTACAGTGGTAATTGCTTCTTTGACAGACTTTCAAGAAGAAGAAGAACCCGCGGTTTCGGTAACTCCACCGGTGGAGGCAGATAGTCCGAATCCGTTGGAGTTATTTTTACCGAGGATGGAATTTGCTTGGCGGATGGCGACTGGTCCATGGGTAATTAGCGTCCTGCCTTAGGTTTTAGAGAAATGTCAGTTTTTTCTACCACTATCGTAATTATAATATATTTATTTAATTTCAGAATACTGAGTACCGTATGAGCTCGATACAGGTCTGAGGGAGCACGTAGTACCCGCAGAGGGTTTAACAGCGTGTGTGTGGACACCGCCACTGGAGAGATGTGAGGCGGCGGTGGGCATCGACCTACTAGATGCAGTCGGTGCTAAACCCAGCACCACCACTTTCCCCCCAACACCAGGCGCCAAACCTCGGGGCCCTACTGACGGCACTGGAAATTCTATCCCTTATATTTGGGGTGAATTGGAATTGATAGACTACCTTATATGTAAGTTTGCCATTCTATAATTTAGTACCATCTATAAGTAGCTGTACTATAGGAACTAGTTTGGAAATATACAGTTTATTACGCAAGAGTTATTTGCACGCTCGCTTCCCCCAAACTACCGTTGTTTGGCCTCATATCTACTACAACTTTGTCAACAAACCGTTCCCAAGTTTAACCAAAAGAAACAACATTATAATTGGCTTTTTAGTCACGTTTGTATTGTGTTGGATCACTATTCAACCGTAAGCTTAACTCGCTCGATAACATGTCTGTATACCAAACTATTGGTACCGGGTTCGATTCCCAACACAGTTAAAAATATTGTTTTGTCATGAATACAAAAGTTTCCCGAGCAACTGTAAAACAGTAACGGATATAAATTAAATGGTTGCATTTAATTTTAAAACTTAATTGGGACCATTAAAATTACTTTCTAACATCAATATATAACTTTACCAAATTTGCGTAGGAAATGTTTTCCCCCAATACCTTATTTAAAGCTAGATTTATTGAAGTGTGGTTGCTTATCGGTCCAATGAATGGCGTTGAAAGCATGTTTAGAGCCAAAAAATTGCTCTATTCAATTATATGTTGTAGATTTAATGTTCCAATGTGCTTTAAATATACAGGAATAGTAATTATATTATTGGTTTAGCCGAGACAGAACCTTATATTTGGTTTTGTCGGCCCAAAGGTCTCAAATTCGTTTCCAGACAGGGGGTGAAAATATTGATTTAAGCACGCTGGAATTTATTTTGTAGCTGTCCTAGGGTTCAAGTGTATTTTACTACTCGCACAGTTTGTGAAAGGTTCAGCGCTCGATTCCCTTCATGGATCAAAATTAGGTTTAACCTATAATAGTGATAAATTAACAGCATAATACTTTATTTATTACACATACCTTGTGAAATATCCAGGGTTCAATTCCCTACACTGATAAAAATGTAAGTTTAACTTTTCATAGTGATACATTAACTGCCATGGACTGTATTTATTACTCACACATTGCGAATGTGAGTATAAGTTAAAGTAATTGTTTCAACATATTATATTTTGCGGTATCATTTTAACCCTCAAGTTAGCAGAAAATAATTATTTTCAAGTGTTTATGCTTTTGTGTTTTTTAGTTCAATTGGATGAAGGCTTCTTCCTGGAAGACAGTGTTCTGTTGCCACCACCGGCCGTGTCCCCCCTTCACTCCACATCAGAAGAAGCACCACCTCCGGGCCAGGGAGTCGGAATTCAAGCCCAAGCTACAGCGATTTAGATGGGGTCCACGCTCCTATATCAACAATTGGCGACAGCCGTAACATCTTCAGCACCTAGACAGGAATTAGTGGCCCGGTAAATCAGGTTAACGGAGATTTGTACAAAGGCGTCTCTCTTTGTATCTTCGAGGAGAGAATTAAACAATAGAGATGTTCTTTTATACTTGTAGAGAAATTACTATACATCTTGGCGCTCCAGCAAGCGATCGTGACGCATTAAGCTGGTTTGAAGATTAAATTACTAATTTTCTCAATCGGTTGCAGGAACATGGTGTCAGCGCCGATGATCATGTCTGCTTACTTTTGAACAGCACGGACTCAACGTTGAATATTATATTCGTCTCTTTTAGGAGGGAGGATCAGTTAGACGCTCGAGCCTTGCTTTATAACGTAAATCGCGTGTTGCAAAGTAATAGTTTTTATCTTAAGTAAGGTACCACTGTACGTTAAACTCAGCCATTTTAATGAGACTCACTGGAGAGCACGTCATTTTGATAGGCTCTCCCCAGCTACTGTCAAAGAAATCAAGGAATCATTACGATTCAAAATGGCGATGATACACTGTGCCTTTCCCATACATTGTTTGTCTCCAAGACAGTTTGTGACTTTAAAAGAGAACCAAGATGTATGGACGTGAACACTGTTAAAGAAATCAAAATGGGCCATCCTATTCCAAAAATCAAAGCATATAAACTATGCTGGGATGCCCATGTGAATTTATTGAAAGGTAGTGGAATTAATGAACTGAAACAATATCAAACATACCTCTCCAAATACAAAATCACCGTATTCAGGGAAAGATGGGGGAGGAATATCCTATATGAAAGCCCTACTACTCCCGAACATTCCTTTAAAGGCTACATTGATTTCTATATTCACGACGATAAGCAAAACCATATTGAAGTCATAGCATCCTTGACAACCGAATTTAGGTACTCGTATTTTGGCCGTAAGTGCTGTGAGCCATTTGATAATAATAATTCACACAAATGTGAATCCGTGTGCTAAAAGTGCTACGCTAAATTGGTTTGCAGTGAAGGTCAAACTGTGACTTGTAATGACTTTGGGCGCTAGTTCACAAACCAGTATGTGTTTTGATAACCATAAACGTCCCAATTTTTGTGGAGGTTACATATTGGTCTGTGATGTCAAAAATGTTTGTGAGGTCTGTGGGCTATTTTTCAGTTTGGAAAGATCAAATTATTAACATAGGTGTTATGAGACTTTTTCTAGAGTATGCGATACATATCGTCCTTTTGGTCATTTCTGCTATATGAAGCAAGATCCATCAAAGCCGTCTCTGAAAAAGAGCAATTTCATGTATGTATTCAATATTTTTGATTGCCACCAAGAAACTCTTCTTCAAGGTGTGGTCAACACGTACTTGTACGTTGGTGCCCTCTCTGTTATCCTGACAGGACAACCCCTTTCAAAAACAGGCACCACTAGACCATGGAGAGGCGCTATGAAGCGACCATGGCTTGCGTGGAAAAGTTTAAAAATGCCAGCTACAGGGTCGTAGAGATGTGGGAAAGTACGTTTAATGTGATGAAACGCATAGACAAAGACTTGAAACAATTTGCACTCCAGGATAAGATGTACAGTAAGGAGTCCCTCAGTCCCAAGGACACATTCCTTGGTGGGTGGACAAATTTGATCAAACTGTTCCACAAAGCAGACCTTTCTTGTGGAGTGAATATCAAGTACTTGGGTGTGTGTTCATTGTATCCCTACATTTGCTAGTACAAAAAATATCCCATCTGCTACCCCAAAATTCACTTGGAACCAAATTGTCAGTCTATAGATCAAGTAGAAGGCATATTCAATGTTAACGTGATGCCTCTTCGGGATTTATTCATGCCCGTATTGCCTACATGGATACAGGACAAGTTAATGTCCATCTTGTGCAGGAAATGTGGGGAGGAGAAAAATCCAAAGTGCGTGTCAGCACAACTACAAAAAGGATCGCTGGTTGACAGGCATCTGGGTAATTGACGAGTTCCGGAAAGCCGTTGTGAAATACTCCACCGTTGAAGCAGTACACGAAGTGTGGGACTACAAAGTATTTGTTTACGATCGTAAGACACGTTTGGTGGAAGGTTTCACGGATACAATGATACTTTTTTGAAAACTAAATACAAGAAGCCAGTGGATGGCCTGTTTGGTGTACCTCACAAGATGAGAAGTTAGCTTATATTCAAAATTATGAGGAAACGGAAGGGGTAAAACTCAATTTAACCTCTCTTTGTAAAAACCCTGGTCTCCATACTCTAGCTAAACTCTTTTTTAAATCGCTATGGGGGAAGTTTGGGCATGGGCAAAGACCCGATTTAACACACGTAGCCGTTGTCAATGACTATCAGGGAATCCACAAGTACCTGATGGATCCATACATCACCTTGGACAGCGTCATTGATGTAAATAATGAGTTTATGCTCCTCGATTACAAGGATGCGCATGACGCGATGCACCCTAACCCTAACACGAGTGTGGTGGTGGCATGCTACATTATGATATGGCTATATTGCACTTATAGAGCATCCTTGAAAAATTGGGGTAACACGTTTTATATCACGATACAGATAGCGTTCTTTTCACGATTGTAGTCCAACGTCCGTAGACTTTTTAGGTGACCTCACTAACGAATTTCAATATTATGGCTCGAGAAGCTACATTAGCGCCTTTGTATCTCCGTGTACACCAAACGGTGGATAACCGATGAGAATAATGCGTTGCCGTTTAGGTATCAGAGTTCTTGTAAACGCGCTCGCCACGACTAAAAGGTGATCATTTAGATGGCTTAATAATCACCTTTTTTCACTTTAGATAGTTCCACTTGCATCAATATTTTCAAAGATTTGAGATTTTTCCATTTTTATTGCATGAAAACACGCATAAATTTTATTGATTTATTTTATTTATCAGGATATTTTTTTATCCGCCTGTACAATCCTTCACCTACCGGATTTTTTCAAGTCTAATAAAATTAGTTGATTGTATGTATTTTAATTATAGTATATATTTTTTTCCTTGTACATATTTTAAATTGAAACAATCTGGTCGTGTACATAGATTCAAATATTTTTTAAACTAAATTTTTTAAATTGATACCAAGGCCACTATTCCCGCAAAGAGCTCAATAAATAGATTGTTTCCTCTACACCTAAACATGTATAATTTATTTCAAAGTGTAAGATATATTCTATGACTATCATTTTTGGTAAATAAATATTCCAAGTATACTTTTCATGGCGTGAGTCAAATTTCTAAAACTTTCATTTGAGTCTAAATAAGTATTCCACTTATACTTTTGATGGTGTGAGATATATTTGGATAATCCTTTATTTGTATAAATAAATATTCAAAGTATACTTTTCACGGTGTGAGATATATTTGTTAATAAATATTCAATGAATACTTTCATGTGTGAGCTATTTTTGTGTGAATAAATATTATAAAAACTGTTATGTTTGTGTTTTAAAGTCTACACCTCCTCCTTCTATCCTATAAATACAAGTTCGTTTAGCTTATAAGTTCAGTTACAAACACTATGAACAAGTTTAAACAGACATTTTCGGCATCATCAGTGCTTTTGCTGTGAAAAGTCACATTTTGTAGCTGACATTACCGTCACTTGGACACAATGTGTGACGTTAAATTTGATTAAATCACATGGTATTATGCTTTATGGCAACCAGGATTCGAACAAGACGGGTCCTGTCCCCGCTTCATAATCTGTATGGGTTTGCCGGAAATGGATGACACCTGTAATTATTTTACACAGTTACTTATCTTGGATGACCTGGTGCGTGAAGCCAACGAAGTGGTCGTTGATCTTTTCACCAAAGGATTACACCATCAAAATATTAGCGTCATGTATCATACACAAAACCTATTCCACCAGGCAAGGGCCAAAGAGACATTTCTTTAAACGCACATTGTATCGTGCTTTTTAAAAATCCCAAGTATAAGGCTCAGGTTCAACTCTTTGCATGTCAAGTCTATCCTGAAAACCCCTGTGTTTTACAAGAGGCTTAAGCTGATGCTACAAGTACTCCTCACAGGTGTGTATTGTTAGATTTCAAACAATGTACACCTGAATGGTTCAGAAATAGAACCCGCACAAATGTCGGTTACTGCGTGTATCTACCACGCAAAAGCTATAAAAACACCAACACTTCACAGATAATTTCATAACCATAAGTCCCAAAGTGCTGAAGCAAGCACCTCTGCTACGTGCGATGCATCGCATGAACCCACAGCAACATGTTGCCTTGCTGAAAATGTCTGATAGGAAACTGATCGATTTTGTTTTCGAGTGTACCTAAAACAATTTAAAAGGATGGGTTCCGTTGAAAAATGTGCAGAAGACAAAAAATACATGCTACCAAGCAGGTGTTGGGCAAGCTGGTCAAACTAGAGAGTGTTGAAAGAAGAGGAGACGACTACTCGTCCCTGCCCTTACTTTTAGCCCTTTAATAAGCGGTGTTTTCTGTTCCTTATTCAACAAAAAGATAATGGAACACACGAAAAAGATGATATTGGTATCCCTGGAAACGTTAAATCGTTACGAGTAACACCACCAAAAAGTAGCATTTGCCAAAAATCTAGTGTCTCTGAGCTGGACAAGTAAATGGGAAAAATCGTCGTTTCAAAACTTGAGAAGTCTAAATGGACTTTATACCAATAAGTGTCTGTATTTCCAATTCCTACTGTACTCGATACTGTACCATTACATGCACTTAATAAAGCTGAGCTTTTACTAAAGGTGGTATCTTTTGGGACAAAGACGGGGAAGTGAGTATTCACTATAAGCCTCTACGTGGATCCAATATTGTGGAATAAGTGAATGATCTGGTCAGAGCAAGAAGACACAGTGAGGCGTCTGGGTGGAGAGAGTTTCTCACGGCGCTTCAAAAAATAAACATTCCAATAGAATTTATTGTAAATGCGAAACGTTTAGCAACCAATAGAAATCTGACGCCCAAAACCCAACCACTTACACTGCCGCAACGCCCTAAGAAGAATAAACTGAAAAGGGTAGACTAAGGCAAGTGGCTGCCGTTCCGAGCTTAATGGCCCGTTTAGCAAACATCTACTACGACCCTTCTCAACCTGCAAGGTTTTCAGGGGTGGCGTCGCTCATAAAGCGTCCAATAAAGATCCCGACAAAGTACTATAATGGCTTCGGTTGCAGGACGCTTATACTCTACAAAAACCACTGATAAAAAAGTTTCCACGCAACAAGTATGAGGTGTCAAATAATGACGATCTCTGGCAAGACGATCTCAACGATATGCGAAGTCTAGGAAAATACAACGAAGGTGCAGTGTACTTGCTCACCGTCATCAACCTGTTTACCAAGATGGCCTAGGCGAGTATGCTTCCATCCCAGACATGGAGCGTCATGAGAGACGCCTTTAGAACATTTTCAAACAAAGTGGTTGTAAACCTTTAAGTTTATAGATAGACAAGGGGACAGAGTTCATGGCATGTTTATTCCGGAAATTTCTCAAACAAGAAGGCGTGCATTACTATACCACTCATAATCCTGACGTGAATACAAGCATCGCGAAACAATTCAATAGAACTCTGAAAAGGTGCATGTCGCGCTTCTTTACCAAAAATAACACGTATCGGTATGTGGACGCCCTCCAATATCTCGTTGACGCTTACAACGGCGCAAAATATTCCCGTATCAAGATGGCACCTACCGACAATTCAGAAACCAATGTGTTTCAATTCAGAGATAATCTGTAGGTCAAACGGTGTCAAACTCGAATAGTAAGCCAAAATTAAAGTCGGTGTCACGGTTCGTATAGGAAAACCCTAATACTGTATGAAAAGTGCTATGAAAGAAATTGCAGCTAAGAAATTTTCAAAGTTAGCAGTGTCGTGTTGTGACAACCAGTCGTCTACAGGCTGACCGATCTTGACGGCGAGGAGGTGGAGTGAACCTTTTACTAACCCGAATTGCAACGCGTACGTCTTCCCGAAACTTTTAAAATTGATAAATTATCACGTGTCAATGGTAAAGGTGACAGAGAGAAAGTATACGTGTATTCGAAATGTTAACCCACCAAGATTTATTCTGTGATTTATGCACGTTACGTTATTGCCTTACCATTAAGTACCAATTATACATAACTTTGCCAAGCAACAGCTCTATGGGATATTTCCCGTAAAATACTCTCGGGAATTTCACCACGCAACTACTCTACCGTCTTACACTCGAAGGCCAGTGGGAAGTCACTCACCAAGTTCCAATATCCGTGTTTTTTCACCACCGTACCCGAGGGCCAAAATAATTTATGGTACAACTGGGTGGACGTTAACGGCGTGGAACAAATATTCAAGAATCACATCCCTCCTGGAAACTACAGCACTATCCATGATTGATCAAAGCCCTAAACGAAGTAGAGGCGTTTAAAGGGAATGCCGGAGTTTTATTCAAGTACACAAACCCCAACACGAAAATGGACGTTTTTTTCTTCTTCGCCAAATATAGAGCCGACGAATCTATCAAGTCAACTAAATCTAGAGCTGGTTTTAGATCCTCCGAATAATCTGATCTACGTCACAAAGTCACCGTACGCCGCCAACATTCTACTAGGGTTGCCCTCGCAAATGTACACTATACGGATATAATAGATCCTCAGCTTAGGGTGACATTGTGACCCGCTTTTGCGTATCGTCTGTATAAACAACATAAATTATCTCTATAATAAACTATCTCTATAAATAAGACAGTTAGCTATTATGCTTTATGATACGTGCCTGTACTTAGAAGGGAAATTTAAATCTTGAAAATAAATATAAAAACAGACACTGGTGAACCTGTACCATTCGAGTTTGGAAAAGTGTGTGTGAAACTTCATTTTCGAAGCTGCTCTACATAAACTGTCCCTTCCAAAGATATTACGTCCACCAGGCTGGAACAGGAATATCTTCGATCTATCATGGTGTTCCTTATCAACGAGGGCATGGGATAGGAAGTTTTATCAGCGTACTTTTCAAGAGCGTCGTGCAGTTACTGAGAAGTGGTTCTAAAGCCATTGGAAATCAGACACTTCATACGGGTATCGACGTTCTTGCGACGTCTCCAATCAGCATCGTCCTTTCAAAGAGGTTCAACGTCACCATGTGGGCAAGTCTGGAACTAACCTGAAACGCAAGGCAGAGCTGAATATCAACACATTTTTGACCAGATCAGGGAAAAAAGGGCGTCGTATGAAGCACCGACGTCAGTCTTCTGTCGTTGCCCGACGTAAAAAGATCAAGAAACAGCGGTATATACTTTTTTGTTGAAATGTCGTTTCTAAGCCCCCAGTACTGCAAGTGTGCCAGCAGTGAACTCGAACTCTTTTCCATCCCACCAACGCAAACCAGTCTTGAAAGTAGGCAATGGATCCATAACAAACCTTTCTCTTCCCTCACCGATGATTCACCCATCGAATTTACCGTTACCGGACCAGGTCAGTTCTAAATCGATCTTTCACTGACTATGCTTTATCTCAGGGCAGCCATCATAAAACCTGACAGTGGCGCTTTCAAAGAAGTGTATCAAATCGCTCCCGTCAAATATTAGCTCTATTCGCTTTTCGCAGAGGTGGATGTGTTTTTAAACCAAAAACTAGTCTCACCTCCCAGCAACACGTATGCTTATAGACCGTACAACAACACGCTGCTTTGTTACAACAGTGACGCCAAAATTACATATTTGGCTTGCGGTCTGTGAATCGCTGACATTCCCGGAACTTTTGAGGAGGCTGACGCTGGCAACAAGAGATTTGAGGCTCGTCGCAGTCTCCACCACAAAAATTAAAATGGTGGATCTACTGTGTTGTCTACACAGTGACGTGTTTAGCCAAGAGAAATACCTTTTGAATGGCACCGAACTCAAAGTTAAATTGGTCCATTCCAAATACAGGTTTAGTTTTATGGCCGTCCCTAATCTGCCTCATTTTAAGGATCACATGAATGAAGCTGGACTGCTAGTGCGACGTTCAATGTAGCACTTTCTATACTGTTGGCACATGCCAAGTCATTAAACGTCAGTCCCACAAAGTATACTATTAACTATGTGGAAGTAAAACCATAACAATTCCTATGGCTATGTAAGGGAAATCACTGAACAACGTATTCACCGGACAGTTACCCACCGATCCATCGTGCAATTTGTATCAAACGCAGCGTTCAACGGAGATGCCAACAAAAAAACGTTCAACTTACAAACCTACGGCATGAACCATTTCTCGCTGTACGTGGACGAGGATCAAGTGCCTTAGAAACCACAACAGCTCGCTTTTTCACACGGCAACTATGTAATGTCCTTCCATATACTGTTTTCTGTAACGGGTATCCATTTCATGAACGAAGGTAGCAACATCATCCGGGAGGCCTTCCCTAAGTGATATCATCTCATGGCTTTCGATCTCACACCTAATCTCGCCACCCACATAAAATCGCATTGGAATTTGACGAGCACAGCTCTCTGAGCATCGAAGTGAGCTTTACCAGAGCTCTCACCGGAACCATCAACTGTATTGTGTACGGGGAGTTTGCCAAAATTATTACCATTGAAAAGGATAAAAACGTCATGACCCATTATGGGAGTTAATATAAACGGCTTCCCACCCCTTACACTCGTCATTTAAATCATGGATATCATTGTGGATTTCCAGAGCTTCATCGATGAAAGCAAACAGTTTATCATCAAGGAACTGAGTGTATTTTCCGTATGAGGTACATTACTTCAAAATTGATTGTTATTATTATTAGCACCGCGTCATATTACCATTTCAGGTTATACGCACTTACGCTAATTTGTAATGGTAGGGTGATTGTGAGATGAAATGGAGTACCTACAGTTTAACGTGGGATCCGAAACACGGTGGAGGCCTGGCATTCTCCACATTCACGAGTTGTGATTAATACACGTCTTGTCAGAGGTGAAGGAAGGCTTTAGTAATCAGATAAATCTGTGCCAAGACCGAGGATTGAACCCCGGATGCCAGCACAGAAGTCCAACTCCTTACCCCTAGAAAATCAGGTCACCCAAAATTGGGTGTTAAAACACCCATACGCTATCGAGGAGTTTTCAGCCGCCGCTAAAAGCAAGCCGACTATATCTTCAACAAACTGCACGGTATTCCCTGGGATAGCGGGGATGTGGATTACAACCTGCTCGAATCCCTCATTTCTCGTGCCACAACGCGTGCAAAAACCGTCTACTCCAAGGTGGCAGAAAAGAAAAAGTTTCGAATTAAATACACGCCTACACCCGTCGTAGATCTGTACAACAGAGGTTGTTTGTCTTTGAAAACACATTAATTGTACCGCACCATGTGCGTGGCACATAGTTCTGTATGGAATTTCTGTTCGGCCTCCATCATTTGGGGACTTCGAGATTGGATGATTTAATATGGACACGCACACTATAAGACGTGCTCTGAAAACAAACCCGTGGTTCCGTTCTGTACGTTCGGGTGTTTGCCCTGTTGATCCACTACCCGCAAGAATAGCTCAACTTGCCGTTCTCGTCATCAACATCCAGCCTGGGACGCATTGGGTC
Organism: Timema cristinae; assembly: GCA_039000515.1. Lineage (NCBI taxonomy): Eukaryota > Metazoa > Arthropoda > Insecta > Phasmatodea > Timematidae > Timema > Timema cristinae. The sequence continues at coordinate 2,799,310 of JBCFYV010000003.1, read as the reverse complement.
GCTATCTTTATCTACAAGAACGGTGTGGGAGAATATGTTGACAGTTATAGTTTTCCACTCTGTATATAGTCACATCTGGCATTCATATGCAAAAACATTTCCCGCACGTCTCGTAGCACACTACAACTTCATAGTATCACCTCAGACCTTTTCAGCCATTAATATCTCATGGGACTTCTCTATCGCGCCCAGAACTTTCCAATGAAAACTTTCCTAACCTTATTCTCGCCCACCAATCATACACTCAATAACGCTAAGGTGGTGAGATATTACAACACATTTTTCAAGATTGTAGGGTCCTTCCTTCCCTCAAGAAGCTGCGTCTAATCGGCGTGCACCTATAAAAGATGCGTCCCGGTGACGTGACGGCCATAACGGTGACAGTCATCGATGTTATCAAACATCATGGAAGGTCAAAACATTTGCACCCACAAATCAAAACCTGTGAAGCCACGCGCCATCGCCAGTATTTTTAACACTTTGTTTCCGCTGGACGAAGTCGATGCCAAGCTAGTCATCGTTGGCATAAGTGCCAAAAACAGCTTTATGCCCTATTTTCAGTTAGACAAATGCAGAGGGAACTGTGCGGTGTTTAATCGTACAGAGTGGCAAGTACTTGCAGCTAAATGTCGGTCATATCAACGTTTTTCAGCAACACGCAACCACCTCAGAAGATTAGTCTGACTAATCATTAAAACTCTCTGAGACACATGTGTGGTGACCGTATGGTCGTCATCAGCGAGAAAAATACGCTGGACTCAAACGGGTCGCCTATCTAGCACCTAGCTGTGCGTATTTTTGTGATTGTGGGACCTCATCGACGTTGCGTTCGATCACCAGGATATGTAGTCGACACCCGTCGCACGCTATTACAACGATTTTATCGACACACTCGTCATTGATGTATGCGAAACGCTAACAAAATCAGTGGATGTCATCAATCTCGAACAGCCTATGTTGGAAACCCACATCATAAATCTGGATCTTATCAGTGATACCTACTATACACGTCAAGTTGTCGGTTTGTACTACTAAACGCTGGATTGTGAAGTAAAAAATATTTTACTAACGCATCCAAGAAACACTGATTGAAAAACGTATAAACGAATATATGCGGCATTCCTATAAAAATGTATACTAAATATTATGTATGATGTCTGTGAAACCTTTAATATATGTCTATAAAACTTTTAATGTTTCATAAATATATTTTTTGTAATATCGTATTTTACTCACGCAAAAAACCTTTCTGTCCCCTTAAACACAAATACGAGTCTCGACTTGTCGAGACGTCAAACTGTCACCAAATATGAACAGGGTAGATGACCCTTTGTACTAGTTCGTGGTTTCAAGGTCACGATCTATTCCTGTATTGTCGCGCCGCTAAGCTGGCTGCAGTCATCAGGGAAAAAACCTATTGCGATATCATTCAAGGCCGTATTCTATTCCTGAATCGAAATGTCTTTTCGACCCTCTAAACAGGCACCAGTCATCAGAGTTGTGACAGTGTGATGACGTCATTCGGAAATCCCATTGACGAGGGGAGGGTTGGCAGAGTCAATGACCTAGATCACGGTTTCAAGGTCACGATATACTCCTGCCTTGTCGATCCACCTAAATGGCGTCAGTAAACAGGGAAAACCCATTACGACATCATTTAAGGTCACGATCTATTCTTGTCCCAAATTGTCTTGTCGACCCGTCAAACTGTCGCCAAGTATGAGTCACCGGGAAAAAACCCATTACCACATAAGAGTTTTGCGACATCGGGAAAACCCATGACCACACAAGGCATAGGGCATACCTCTAAGGTGGGGTAGTGAGGGGAAGTGAAAGGAGTCTCAAGGCATGGGGAACCATCTATCACACTCTTGACTAAGCTGCCGTCAGGAGATCTTCGTGCTGCTTGTTCCGTCTAATGACGAGGGTGGAACGCCCGACGCCATTGACTGCACACCAGTAAATATATTAAAAAACTCAATGCCTCATCCCAATCCTAACCAGACATAATTAACCAATGAGCACTAATAAAAAAGCAATGAGCATACATAAATAACCAATAAACACAAATTAAAAAACAACTTTGGAACACTGGAAAGGGTGTCAGGAGGAGCGGAGAGGGAAAACCAACAGCCAATCAGAGTGCGAGGGGTGCGGTCACGTGACCAAATTCCAACCAAACCGAACGCTGTTCCCCTACGCCGTACTAGTCTACTGATATCGTGTAGAAATATTTTTTTATAAAAGGGGAGCATTACATAAGACTTTTTTACTTTCCGAACACCGTTTCGTCTTCCCTACTATAAATTTAATTTAAAATTATTCTCTAATTTATTTTTTACCAGAATATCCCTTAGAAATTGTGACAGTTTATTATGAAACCAGTCCAAATTTATGGATTAAGCTTTGAACAATTTTACTTAGCTATTTTTACTGTGGCGACAATGTTAGCAATAACGAAACTGGATAGCTGCAATTGTTTCTTAAATCAAAACTTGGCTTGTTTGATTCCCCAAACAGACCACAGAGTTTTTCTAAAACAAGATATATTTTAGAGTGTTGCATAAAACAATTACATGATGAATTTTACGCTTAAGAGAAAGTACTTTCTAAAAAACTTTTTATGGATAATTTCTTGATTACAAGCCAAACTACATGTTTTGGAAAATATGAGTCTTGAAATATTATTTAAATAGAGAATAAGAAAAGTTTGGAAATCAGTCACATTGATTTCATTCCAACAGTTTTTGTATTACTTAATACAATTATTTATATTGTCTTAATTGATTAGTTTAAAATAAAAACATACAATGTAAAATAAAAGTAAACACTTTCTCTCAAGAGATGTTCACTCTTGTAAACAGAGCAAACATTTTATTGGACTTAACTTTATTTCTTGCCAGGACCACGAAAATAATGTCCCTTAATGTGTCACTTATATCATCCTAAATAAAAACATATTCGTATAAATTAAACCAAAGATAACTTAACGCTCAACTTATGACTAAATGTTTTTGGTTTATTTTTTAAATCTTTAACCGTTATATTTTTATAAAGAAGTTCAAGCTACTACAATAATTCACAAGTATGCTAAATCGTACCATGTTAGTAACTTAAATGTTGTGCTTTAAAATTACTTATAGGAATATCACAATACATTATTTAGATTCATTCAATGCCAAATCATGTTTGATTAAACATCATAAACTTTTTATGAGCTAGGAGATATAATGTTTATCTTAAACGTAGATTTCCTAATCACTTAAACGAGGGAAAAAAGTTATAATTCAAAGATGGAAAACAGTAGTAGTTTAAATCACGTCTTCAATTGTGTATTCCTAAATACTTAAGAATTTTGGCCTTGAAATACAATCAGCTAATATTGTTTAATGCAAAAATGTATGTAATTATTGTTTCTAACTAAAAGTATGATCTATTTATTAACTTTTGAATTGATATGAACATTAGATTGTTAGGCTTTTACCTTACCTAAGCATACTCTACATTAATTATTTATTAGCTTAAGAAGAAAGTGGACTAATTTTAATTGTGGTGAAATGTAATTAATAAAAAAGCACATTGAATTATTTTTAAAACAATATTAAAAAAGTGTTTAATTTTTATAAAGATTAAAATTTTTATTTAAATTAGAATGCTATAAAATAGTTGGATATTTAGCTCCATATTAACGTAATTAAGTAACTTTAAATTATATTTACCTGATATTAACAAATGTCTAGGGGTGTTGAATGGTTGTAATTATAATATAGGTACTGTTCCAAAATATACAAATCCAAGACAAGTGTATATTATTTCTTCCATATGGACACTGACCTGTTGTGCTGCATTTTGTAGGTTGAGTAATGGCTCGCTACTTCTCTTAAGAAATAGCCGAAGTTTGTTCTCTTTGGGTGGAACATCTTTCTTCCTCTGAGGGCTTGGAGCCTGGTACAGCATTTTGTGGAACACCCTGTAGTACCCAATTATGTACATCGTCATTAACAATGGAGATTTACATACATCCTATCGAAAAATCCATCTAGTTCAAAAACAAACATATATTCAGTTATTTCAAGACTTACAAACAGATCGTAGCCCCCTCCCCCCCGGGGATACAGCTCGAGCAGAGTACGAGGTGTGAGAGGAAGGGGGGGGGGGAGGATATTCTGGGGGGCACCAACATTTGTGTCTAAGATATTTTGTGATTACAGGCAATACATCATTTCCAGGTAGTACCTGAATTTGCATTATGAAGTAACCAGTAAAAAACATAATCTTTTAGATACAACCTAAAAGCTCTGCTCTTTCAAGGTCAGTCTCTATGTCAGCAAGACTTTCAATAAGCATTGAAATACCCTATTTACCGTCAACATCCCTCAACCCTGTCTCGCTAATTCTACTGTATCTGATTTTACCCCCAGATGATTGCAGCATCCAATGTTCTCAGACTGCAGGCGGCTACAGGAGCGGAATTTAGGAAGAATGGTAAACCATTTCTATGGTTAATTATTCATGTGAGTGTAATAGAAAAAGTTGGAATTAGAAAATATAAGATGGATAAAGATCATTCAAGGTGATTAAACATATCAGCAACGCATGTAAAAAATATATTTAGTGAAAAATGTATACTACAAAATATACAGAATATACTGTAATCCTGTCGTTGGTAATTTAAGAAAAATAAATCAGATGCCACAGTCCTTAAATTATGTACTGTTATCAGAACCAAATGTAGAACTTATTAAATAAATTTATGAAACCTGTGACACCTTATTATATTTGTTTGATCTGTTTAACTGGCCATGTAAAATATTCAGTATGTTACTTGTTATTATGTATAATATTTAGGATGGATATAGCCCATGATATGGGCATGTGCATCATGTGTGAAAAATACTGAATACTAAACATTATGTGACCATATTTTATCCCATGTAGTGGAGACCAGGCAACAGGTGCACGTTGCAACAAATCATTTTTCTAGAAAAGTATTGGGGATAGAACGTGCCACTAAGCCATATTATTGCTCAACAATAGTCGGGTCAATGAAGAAACTGGGACATGCATATATTATTCGTAGTTTACAGTTTATTTTATTTTCTTGTGTGTGCTGTAGAAGAGTTCTAAGCTCATATAATAACTGTTTTCTCTAGGCTATTGTTTTTATATATATTCCAGACCATTATCATTAGATAACAGACTATTTTGACATTTGTTTGATACTATAGTTTATCTGAAGTACACAAAATCAATAATTACGCCATTTTATTGTTTAGATTGCAATACCTTGTTGTTGGGCTAGTTGCAACGAGTGTTGCAGCTTACCCCACATTCTTGAGAATAACTTAGCATTATTTACATATAATAATCTCAAATAAATATGAATATTGACCACCTACTGATATACCGAGTTAGAAATACATAACTACTATAACATATAAGACCTATTAAAAAAGGAACCAGTTATAAGTAAATAAAGCAACAATGCTTTTGTCATTTATAATAATGTTTTTTTTTGGTCAAGGCCATAGAACACATATTTACAAACCAATTCATACTGTGGGCTCTATTATATTTATATCAATATAGAAGGTAGGTTCTATTTTCTTAAAATCCATCCTCTTCCGGTGCCTTACGTCACCAACAGCTCGAAATTACATTAATACGTGTTATAATTAAAAATTAGCCAACAAATTTTAATTGTTTTAATCTGACACCTCTGAAGAAGCCACATTAAAAGAAAAAGAAAATCTTCACAAGAATAAAAACTAAGATTATAAAAGTTTTCAAATAATTCGTAAAAGAATAGAAATTCAACAATGAATAAATTAAACCCCATTAAGAGGAACATAGCTTTTTAAGATGAGTCAACAGATAAGAGCTGAACATGTCGTTTGGTCTGTAATAAAGAATACGGTGAGTAACTTGAAGAGTGTTTGTAACATAACCCTACTGCTGTTGACATGACCTGGACCCACCTACTCTCCATACACTCTGGTGTAGCTCATAAGATAAGGGACATGATGGATACCTTTAAGGTAGGACTGTTATCTGTCAGTGTGAATGGAGTGTACATTTCTAGCGTGAATCTAGGACAGTATGTACAGAACAAGGACCAATATTGCCACCGATTAAAGTCCTTGATGTAACACCAGCGTGACATAACACCCCATGGTGTCAAGATGTTTCCCAACAATGAACCCAAAGTATGAAGGTAGTTTGTTATTACTGAACAACATTTATAATCTCGTTTTAGATAATTTCCACATTAAATTTTGAATCACAAAATAGTTTCTTGTTTTAATCAAGTGTGTACTATAAAAGGGTTTCCTTAAGGGCGTTTCATATTAAGGGTGGCGGTAACTGTAGAGACCGTATCATAAAGAGCTACCCTGGTAAACAGGTTGAGAAATATTGATCTAAAGGTGAGGGGTGGTAGATGTACTTTGGGAAGAACTGCGTCACACTAAGAACCACCGCTAGAGCATCTTGACTATATCTTAACCTTAGCTTTGCCACCACCGGGGATCAATCCTATTATTAGTTTGATGCCTAGCAAATATGCACAACATGCGGCCCATCAAAGGTTAACATAATTTAACATCATGTTCGGGAATACATCAAGAACATCATATTTCATGGTTTTGGATCACCCAAATTCCAGATTCAGCTAAGTGATCTTCAATGTAACTCTGAATTGAAGGGAATATTTTTAGAAGTTTCTCAGTGGGACTTTATAAAAAATTACTTGCGTAAGGAAATGGAAGCATTGAACTTTCATGCTTTAAAAACAGCGGCATTTTTAGGAAGAATATACTTAGTGAACATTTACTTTGATGAAACAGATCAAACAATATGCCGTTCCCGTCTGACTGATGAACATTTGCAGGGAAGATTACAAATTGCTGCGTCCAGCCCTGAGCCTGATATTTACAAAGTGTCAAGTCTCTCACTAAACATACTGTAAGAAAACAGTACGGGCAGCCTATTTATGTTTTATCTTTTGTAAACATCCATGTTCTTTCAAATAAATGTACCTTTAGTGCATTAATTGCAATTATTGTGTGTTCAATTTTTAAAGGTGTTTTCTTTACTTACTAAAATGTATACTTTGGAATCTAATAGCTATAGCTTCTGTGAGCAAAATGGTTTTCGGAGTATGGTAAGATGGGTTTATTTGGATCAAGGGGCTATTTGAACCAATATAAAGATTCAAGCTACTACGCAGGTATTCTGCATATTTTTTTTATGTTTAGTTTTTATAATTTACTGAATGATCTACTGGCTGTAAATTGGTATGAAAAAATTATAATTTTTAAATGTTTAAATAGCTGAAAAAATGGTTGTACAAGATCAATCGAAGTGAGATTGACATACTTTTCCTAGTGATGTAAATAGTTATTTTTGCGTTGTAAGGTCTGTTACATTCAAGACAATCAGGTGACCGTCTAGGAAAAACTAACCCTCTGAACCACCGCGACCCCCTACTCCGTGATAAGAGGTTGAAACAATCTCTCGCAGATGGCGCCTTTGCCAAGTGAAAATAAGAATTTGCATTAAGGACACTATACCTAACTATTAGAAGTTAATCCAGATAATACATTAGTTTTATAAGTTTTTATTGTTAGCTCATATATATATATATATATAAAAGGATATCAAAATTGTTAAATGTAAGAATGAGATGATTAACAATGTAAATATTTAGCGCAAAGATGTACTCCTCACCCTCATTTCAAACATGTAATTGGATGTAAGAAAAAAAGGATAAAAAGATAAGTATTTAAAACACAGTAAACGCCCCATCCACGTCCGTTCACCTATCCTTCAATGTTTTCCACCTTGTCTTTCTCCCTAAATGTACTATTGTATATATAGAAGGTCTCTGTCGACCTCTTACCAGCGATTGGGCGGGTTTTTGATAACTTTTCCCGCCTCTAAGACACTGGACCACAATAATCGGGGCGACAAAGACTTCCATTATAAGCGTGTTTTTTGTTTCTAGGTTAGTTGACGTTCGAGAGCCCCATCAGGGCTGGTGTTTGTTGTTATGTGTCATTTATATTCTTTGTTTATTCATGTCTACCATATTTAACGCTACATAAAATTAAAGTCCTTACAAACAAACAAATTTTGAAATTGATTAGTTATTTAACTTCTTCTTACGAGTTAGCGCTTCGGCTGCTCCTCGCTCTCCGAGAAGTGATGCCTAAACGCACCCTCGCGGCACTTCTGGTGGAAGGAACAAGATCAACAAATCCCAGCCAACCTCCAACTCCCCTAAACCCGCTACCTCCTCCGATAACTCTCTCTTCCCTCCCCCTCTAATCGGTTCCCGGTGTCCTCGACCCGAGTACACTCGCGACGACGTGCAGCCCAGCGAACAACAGCAAGCACCGGAGCCTAAGCGCCCCCGACCGCTTCCATCAACTGGGACGCCCTGCAGTGGGATTTCTCAGAGATCCTCCAACAATAAGTGTTACAGAACCAAAACGTAACAGGTCTTACCCTATTATAGTTGTTGATTTCAAAGTGTTTTTTTTTAACCTATAGCTTATTCTTCTGGGCTCATCACAAATAAGTTTGAGCGTGTTCTATTGGAAAACAATAGAGTTATTTTATATTGAAAAATAGTTTGCTTCTGGGCTATTTTAATCGCTATTTAAGGGGATATTTGAATCATTATTTTCTTGCGTTTTTATTTATTTTTAGAATACACCATTAATTATTTATCGCTTTTTGACATTTCGTAGAGTGAGCTTATAGTTGTAAAATTATCGTCGTTGTTGGATTTTAAAATAAAAACTTTCGAATTCAATCTTAAAAACAAACTAACATATTAACTACTACACATTATTTCTCACCAGTACTCTAAGCTTGAAGAATAGCGCTGGTTTATTTGGAAAGGTATTTCTGTATCTTTTACAATACCTAGATGTGCTATAGTTGTAAGTTGTAGATTGGACAGCCCTGTTAAACACTGACCTAACTGGCTAACCCTATAACGGTACTCTTGAAGGAAGGAGGAGGAGGGTAAAAGGGTTTCAGTATTTTGCCGGGCCATCTCAGACAGTTAGGTGAAAGTTTAGTTGATGGATCGGTGTGTGTCGGTTTGGTTTAGTGATACTGTATTTGATTGTATAAACAGTTAATTGTTATTTAGTAATACTTAATCTTCGTGAAGGTAAGTCCTATTATATTAACATATTAACCATTTTTACAATATTTAAATACGATATAACAAACTGTAAAAATTATCTAAGTTATTTTATTGTTTTGATTTGATTTAAAAAAATTATTTTAGATGGTTCGAGAATATAAAAAATAATAGATACCAACAATGGTCAAAAGAGAGAATGAGCCAGGCCCTAAACAGCACACTTAACAAAAACTGGAGTGTCAGAGCAGCTGTATCACATTTGAAGGTACCGTTCAGCGCACTGCAAAGAAGAGATCAGGCGGCTAGACCACTTAAAACCGCTGATGGGCACCACCAAGATAAACCAATTATAATACAAAAGCCAATAGGCCATCTTACAGTCCTATCCTTCGAGCAGGAAAGAGCCCTAGTAGAAAGATTAAAAGTTCTTTGTAATCGTGGTTTTGGTCATTCATCGGAAAGCGTGCGTAAAGCTGCGTTCCAGTTTGCTAAGTCTCTTAACATCAAGACCCCTTGGAATTATTATGACAAAAATTGCAGGCGAGGATTGGTTTATTTATTTCATGAAACGACACCAATATACCTCCCTAAGAAAGCCAGAATGTTGTCAAAATCTCGCGCTGAGGGAATGAATAGAAATGCAGTAGAAAAATGTTACAAATTACTAAATGATGTCACAGTTGATCTTGGAATCCATGTTCAGCCACAATCTGTTTACAATATGGATGAAACTGGTTTTACGATTAACACCAAACCATCTGAAATAGTAACAGAAAAGGGGAAGAGAGAGGTAGTTTCATTAACAAGCTTATAGAGAGGTGAAAATTTGACCGTTGTAGCATGCTGCAGCAATAGTGGTGTTTTTATACCCTCAGTCATGATTTTCAAGTGAAAAAGGATGAAAGAGGAAGTTAACATGGGAATGCCATCGAGATCATTAATAATAAGGTCTGACAGTGGGTATATGAACGAAGAATTGTTCCTAAAATGGATGCAACATTTTAAAAAACAACGATCTTCTGGGAAATACTAGCTTATTTTAGATGACCACTCATCACACCACTCTCATCAGTGTTTTGGATTCTATTTGCATAATGAAATAGATAAACTGTGACTTCCACCTCACACCATGCACTTCTGCAGCCTCTTGATAGGTCATTTTTTAAACCACTAAAAGCTTTTGCTCATCAATAAACTAATTCATTCATTCACAACAACCCAAAAAGCTCAATCACCAAATTAACCTTCGGCAGACAGCTAAATTCTGCTTGGATCAAAGAAACAACTTTTGGGAATGTGGTCAAAGGTTTCGAATGTACAGGGTATTCCCTTACAATTGCGATAAAGTGCCTGAAGAAAAATTTCTTCCTTCACACACCTTTATTGCAGATAGGCTTCAGCAGAACCGGAAACTCCATGTGACACTGCAGGACCATCAAAAATACAACAAACATCTACCATTATTTCTTCTCAAGTCTTACCAACACCGGTCAAAGCTTCACACATATACAAATAAAAGAGGACAAAACAAAGTGCCTGCCGTCTAACATCACAAGAAAATGTTGATAAAGTAAGATCGAAAAGAGCTTTACTGTTCGAAAAAGAAAATAATACTTGTATGACTTTGAAATACCGAGTCTCTAAAAAACCTAAAAGACGTATTTTATCTTGTTTCGACACACCTAGCAACTCAGACGAAAACTATAATATCGATAATATTTTTGACAATGATGAAGAAGAAGAAGAAAATGCACCATGTGGTTTTTGTAAAGTTACTTATCTTGACAAAAATTAAAGTGGAAAAGGAGAATGGATTATGTGTCAAACCTGCAAATTGTGGTTTCATGAAGTATGTGTCGGGGCTTTATAAAAAACATTTTAAGTGTGGAAAATGCATATAAACATTTTGTTTGCATCTAGTAGTAAACACCTTCAATAAAAAAAAACTGGATATACTCTTGTAAAATATAAAAATAAATATGATTCAAATAACCCCAATCCTGTTCCAAATAGCCCCACGTTTTTACTAAAATGTTATTTCCACTTGATAATGTTCTTTATTAATTATGTCCTACTTAGATATTTAAAAAAAAAAATTACTATGTATGGTTCAGGATACATGAAGAAAGATAAAAATAACTGTTAAAAAGTTTCACAACCATATTATAGGTGAAAACTTAAATTAAAGTTGAAATGACCCAAATAGCCCCCCTACCATATACCTTTTTGTAAATCAGTAGCGTACTAAAGCTAGTTTAAGAGTGGGTGTGTAAGTTTTTAATATGTCATATAAGTACTCTTTAAATGAATACTTTATCACTACAAATGTGATAGGGTAAAAGGTGGTGTGTTGGTGAAGGTGGAGGGGTGGATCGCCTTGAGGCCCACCATTTATCAGTTAAAAGTTAGTTGGAGTGTTGGTGAAGGTGGAGGGGTGGATCGCCTTGAGGCCCACCATTTATCAGTTAAAAGTTAGTTGGAGTGTTGGTGAAGGTGGAGGGGTGGATCGCCTTGAGGCCCACCATTTATCAGTTAAAAGTTAGTTGGAGTGTTGGTGAAGGTGGAGGGGTGGATCGCCTTGAGGCCCACCATTTATCAGTTAAAAGTTAGTTGGAGTGTTGGTGAAGGTGGAGGGGTGGATCGCCTTGAGGTCCACCATTCATCAGTTAAAAGTAAGGTGGAGTGTTGGTGAAGGTGGAGGGGTGGATTGCCTTGAGGCCCACCATTTATCAGTTAAAAGTTAGTTGGAGTGTTGGTGAAGGTGGAGGGGTGGATCGCCTTGAGGCCCACCATTCATCAGTTAAAAGTAAGGTGGAGTGTTGGTGAAGGTGGAGGGGTGGATCGCCTTGAGGCCCACCATTTATCAGTTAAAAGTAAGTTGGTGAAGGTGGAGGGGTGGATCGCCTTGAGGCCCACCGTTGATCAGTTAAAGTAAGAGAGACTCTCAGGTAATTTAGAATGAGCATCCTAAGTCTGCTACCTGCTGCGAGCCGCCAGCACCGCCTTGACGGCGCACACGGGCTCCCTGGTGTCCCCAACCAGGAACGTGACGTCACAAAGCTCGGGCATGCTCGCCAGGAACTTCATATCTTCGGCCAGCCCACTCTTGTTCTCGAAGGTGCTCAGGTCTGGCTCGTCAGTCACCTGCGCCTCCGCCATGGAGCCGGCCGCCTCGGGCATCGAGACGACCTCTGTAAACATCACGTCAAGATTGATACAGGACTGTGACACATGTCTCCAATCAATTACTCTTGAATTTTAAATTACATTAATTAGCGGTTTTCAGAATTCTTCACTTGAAAAAGTGTTAATAGAGAACAATTAAATGTCATTTCATTTTAAAATAGCATTGTTTCAATTTTGTTGTATTTTTGTGAGCATGATGAAATGGATTCATAAAATTAAATATAACTATTTTTAAATAAAAACTAAGGATTACCGCACCATCATGTGAAGTCCTGTGTTTCTTACCTAAGTTTATATTATTGTTAATGTGGCATGGTTTCTTAATGTAAGACTGGAAAAAACATATTTAAAAATCTTAGTGGCAAAAGACAGTTTTGAATATTCTGTCAAAACGTTAATAAGATATGACTGTCTAAACATGGCTACAATATTTATATCAAAATATAGTTATCATTTGACTGTTTAAACATGGCTACCAATTGTCTGGCTTAACGTAACCAGCCTAAAAAGTACATTTATTTAACATGTTTTTTTTTAAAATATAAACCTAGAAAAAAGAAAATATATAACCTGAAACCTATTATTGAACCGATGACAAAACTAAAAACCTAGCTATGTTATGTACTGACGCACCCCATTGTGTCCACCTGATCAGATCCAAACATAACCGAAGATTGGAACGCATTATCGTACACTAGAAGTACCCGAGCCCGGCAGAGCCACCGGGGTAGTCTATCTCAGAGTCGCGTCCAGATAATTCATCAATTCAAGCTTGAACAGTTCAATAAGTTTGATTTCCGTTTATTTGTTTATATATTGTTGAAAGTTAATTATGCAAAAATGTTAAGTAAATTAAGAAGAATGAGCATAAATGTATTTTAGAACATAACCGATATTTGTTCACTTTCCAACCACGATCAAAGTTAGTATTTAGCTGCTATCCGAGTAGGCGAGTACAATTGTGTATGGAGTATTTCTGAGTACCGGGTATTTAGTATATACTTGAATACTTTCATGCATAATGGTTGGAAGGAAACTAATTACTCGGGTGTTTGACAGCTTGCAATGGAATCCAATACTTAACATTGACAATCGACATACAGTTACCTACCTAATCTTCAGGTTTCATGTTTCCTGATTAATGTACAGTCAATACAAAAGTATGCGTTTTAAGATGTTATGTAATTGGGGCAAAATTAGTGTTACAACAAACATTATGTTAAACTTAAATATCAATATTAAAACATATTTGACGTATTATGAGAAACAATTGCAATTGTGTAATTTATTTAGTGATCTGTTTTAATACCGATACAATTTATGTGATATTAAAAATAAACTTAATATAATGGCGATTGGTTTAGAAATGTTGTTTGGAATGCAGGTCATATATTATATTATTGTAGTGTTATTTTATTTTAAATACCGTTCATTTAATAGTAGATAACTTTACATATATTAGAAGCAAATAAACTTTAGATTAGACTATACGATGATTAGAATCATAAACGCATAGTAAATAATAATGTTTATTTATATATTTTCTATTTTGTTACTTATTTTAATTTATTATTAGTGATTATGCGGATGAATCGCAGAAAAAAAGAATAAATGAATTTTTTTCGTAGCCTACTTTAAAAAAAATTCGAAATGTTATTTGCTTAGTAAGCAAGCTTTTCGATTATGTTCTTAACAACAAATATTTTGTATTGAAAACGCATGTGAATGCAACATTTAAACCATTAAAGTCATTTTTACGTAGCCCTCTGATACTGTTTTTGAAAAATGAGCTCTACGAAATCAAGTGTTTTAAATAGAAATAACACATAAAACATGCCAGTCAATGAGGTCGATTCTCAATTATCTGGTAGAAAGTAGAAAATAAACGATAAACAAGGGCCGCGAAGCGAGTATTTACTCGAGTGTCTTGAGGAAGCAATACTAGCTCCGTGGCTCGAGTAACCGTTGCCATCTGATGCGAGTATGGAGTATCCGAGTATAGAGTATCTCTGATCACTGATATCTCAATCACCGATACTTTTGAGATCGAATCACTGGGAGTAGCGGTGATCATATTATGGTATCGGTGAAAAAATCACAGTCAGTGATTTATCACCCATCTCTAAATAATTTCAGTTCAAACTTATGTTTGAAAATATATCACTAATTAAATTTCTATATATCTTACTTTTTCTTGTCCACTTGGGTACGCGCCATCCTTAGGCTGCTTCTCAGGGTTCTCTTCATATTTTAAATTTTAAATTTCTCTAGGGTGTGTGCCTTTAGCACCTTCCTTGAACTTCCCTCTACTTGCATCTTCCCTTTCGTCTAACCCTCCCATCATTATTTTATTTCTACGTGATGCCCTGCGCCCGAAAAAGGGGAGCCAGAACACAAACAAACCAGTCTCACAGAACTACACTACTCGGTCCAATTATTCGTTTCCACCTTCTATTATTTATTCCTCCTGTCCACTCCCAGAATATCACTTCTCGACATTCCTCGTCGTCCCTAAAGAAAACTACCCAGAACAATCTATCACTCAAAAATATACCCCAGAGATCTACGACCGTCTCTTCCTATTTTCTCCTCTAGGAAGCCTCTTCTACTAAAAACTTGTTCCTTCCTCAACAACACTCCTGTGAGCTCAACTTCCATTCCACGGGAAATAATGACAACAAGGTCACCCTATTTAATTTACACCCTGTAACAATCACAACATCCAACACGTCCCAAGTTATTCATTGGTCAACCATCATACCAATCTACCAGACAGTCATAGCAATACTAACTGATCATATTATTTCTCTCCAGAATAGTTGGACAATCTCTATAAGCGGTCTTATAATTACGGACACAGTAAGTTAGATTGATATGTAGATTGATAGATAAATGTATACAGTGAACATATACCGGGTGTTCATTTGTAAACTTTCCCCAAAAATACCTTGAAAACAACGTATTGCAGAAAAAAGTTTTAAACAAAAGTCGTTTGGTTCTGAGGGGAAGTATGGTAGTAATACTAGTATGACCCTAGAAGGCGTTGCTAAAGTGACATTAAACTCACATTAATTTTTTTTAAATGAGACTCCATATTTTTTATTACATATTCTTGTAGATCATGTTGTGCCATTTTAAAAATGGTTGTGTTAAGCTTTTTAAAGTAAAATCCATCCCGATAAATGAGCCTCAAAAGTTTCTGAGTCGCTGGTACCGGGTGCGGCATTAGAATAACTCGGAAAGATACAAGTGTTTGTGTGCTGTGTTCTTGCTTGTGTGTGTTTGTTCACGTTTATTTGTATTTGTAAAATAATTATTGAGGAAAACATTTTTTAAATTCTAAGTTTAAAGGAGATTTACGAAATTCTCTCCATTTTGAACTAAACAATGATATAGTTAATTTTCGAATTCACTTCTGACATTTCGTAGAGCTAATTTTGTAATAATTCCCCATGCCATTGTTATTTTATTTTTGAATTCTTCTATATTTTCTGGCTTAGTTCCATAAATAGTGGAATTTAAGTGTCCCCATACAAAAAATCTAAGGGCGTTAAGTCAGATGACCTTGCTGGACACTCAATTGGTCCTCTTCTGCCAATCCATTGGCCATTAAATCTGTTTTATAACCTGTAATGTAATTGATTTGCCCCTGAAAAGTATGTGAAAGCATTGACAAGAATATCGTCCTAATTTTATAAACGTCTTATTTCATTTAAATTATATAGTATATTACGTGGCGCTTAAATCACGTCTTCCTCTAAATTATTTACTAGTTAGTTCGCGCCTTGTGGTAAGATGGCAGCATCTACTGGAGCTAAATTTAAGAAATGTTAAGTATTTCCTTCGAGAAACATCCAAAAGCAATAGGTATTTTGTTCTGAGTTTGAAGGTGTGTAATTTACCGTTAGGAAGATTCCTTCGAGAAGCTTCTATTGAACTCAGATATATGTGACTTTTTGAAACTCCGTATTTTTACTGTGCAATCGGTCGTGGTCTTGAATGGACGTGCTTTAAGCGATCAGTGATTATAATTGTTAGGCCCTCGACATGATCGTGTTTCGATTAGAAAATATTAATAACAATATGATTTAAATTTAAAGAATAAACAGATATCAAACTTTATGTGATATATTATCATTTATTAAAGTCTAATGATAAGGAACGAGGCATAATAAGTAAAGCACATAGTTGCGTAATAGAAATAATGATTTACGGAATGACTCTGTTATGTAATATAGCAAATAGCGAAACAACGTGGGGCATTTATAATCAAAAATATTACGAAGTGTAACAAATGAGTATAACTAAGGGGCTGAACGCGAAAAGTGTAACAAATAGCATTCCAACGAGGGGCTGAAGAAACGTAATGTAACAAATGGCGACACAACGTGGAGGTTAATATGCGACTATTAACGCTCGCCAAGATTAGTAATGTAACAAATGGCGCTACAACTTAGGGGCTCGAATACCGCGAACTGAGACAGAGGTGCGTCACTGAGCTAAAGGAAGAGACGGCACACCAGGAGACGGCACATAATCACCAAAGGACGGCACACCACACCAAGGAGACGGCACAGTCAAGAAACAGCGCAAAGGACTGTTGGAGACGGCACACCTGCAAGAGACGACACGCCGACGGCACACCTGCAAGAGACGGCACACCAACGGCACACCATCAAGGAACGGGACGGAGGACCTTTTGGAGACGGCATGCAGTCAAGAAACAGCGTCGAGGACAGATAAGTGGTCAACAGAAGCTGTAACTCTAATTAAAAAAAAAAAAAATAATAATAATAATTTTTTTTTAATCTAATTTCAATTGTGTATTTTGGGGGTAATAAAATTTTGTTTTTATATGTTGGGATTTCACAAATTAAATTAAAACTAACAATATAAAAGTGTATGGGCCTAATTTTAAATTAAATTTCTCACTATAAAAAGTAATTCTTAGATCAATAGTACTTGAAATTTGTCAAGGCCTAACACAAATTAATTCATAGATCAACTTAAGAAAAATTTATTTAAATTTTCAACATGGCAGACAAGGTGATAAGAGAACCCGAAGAGTATGATGATGAAGACACAATGCCATTTATTTATGAGGAGGATGAAAAGGCAAGTCAATTCAGGAGGGCAAATTGTGAACAGGAACAAGAAGGGAGTGAGGAGGAAATAGGGGCTAGCTCTGGGGAGGTAGCAAGTAACGAAGTAATCCTGCAAACGCTGAATCAAAGTGTAGGGGGAACAATAACCTTAGTGGAAGAGAGGGTGGCTAAACCAGTAGAACAAGTAGATCTTTTAAATGCTATATTAGAAAAAATTGATCGAACTGCATCAGAAAATAAACAGGATTTTAAAAAGGATTTGGAAAAAATGGGACAAACTTTAGAAACTAAACTCAACCAAAAGGTCGACGAACAATCAAAGAATATAAATAAAAATATAAATAAAAAATTTGAGAATTTAGAATTAATTAATCAAAATTTTATCCAACAAATTAATGAAATTAATGACAGGGTTTCAGAAGGAGAAAAAAAACAAGGAAATTTAGAGGTTAGGCAGGAAAATCTAAGAAAGGAACAGTTTAAGTTAATCGATCAAATATCTTCAGTGACAAACAAAACAGAGGGTTTGGAGAAAAAATTAGATAAAGAAACCAGTAAATTAGAAAAACAAATACAAACACAGGATATACAGATAGCACACAACAAATCAGCTGTTCAGGTAGTGCAATCCAATTTGGAAATTCAAATAGAAAAGGTGAGGTTAGAAATTGAAGGGCAAGAGGATGCTAATAGGCAATTTATTAAAGAAAATATTAATGAGGAGATTCAAATAGAAAGGAAAGAAATTGTGGAGATAAAAGAAATTGTAAATGAAAACAAAAAAACGGTTGGCACTTTAGATCAGAAAATAAACAACTTAGCTGATCAAGTACAACTTAACAAAGGTAGGGGGACAGATAACAAAAATGGGTGTAGTCACAATCTCTTAACCAAAAATGTCAATGACCTTACTTTGTCACTCATTCCTAGGTATAGGGGAGCAAAGGGCAAAATATCTGTGGCTCAATATTTGCAAAAAATTGAGAGAGTTTGGAAAGAAGAGGATTTAAGGGAAAGGAACAAAATTGAAATTTTGCTCTCATGTTTAGAAGGGGAGGCTAGGAACTGGGCCAGTTATTTAGAGGATGAATGGGAGACCTATGAACAGGCTAAGCGCGCATTTTTGGATCACTTTTGGTCTCAAGAGATGCAGGACGACTTTCTGCAGTTAATATTTAATAATAGATATGATTCCAAGAATGGCACAATGAATGAGTATTTTCATGGTTTTGTTTCTCAGGCTAGGTATTTAAATTATCCATTGGAAGAACACAGGTTGGTGAAACATCTAACAAATCACTTTCCTCTTCAGGTACAAAATGTATTGTTAAGTGTTAATGCCCAAAGTGTGAAGGAGATGGAAAGAGTATTGATAGGATTTGACAATAGGTGGCAAAGGATTGGGGAAAGGGAAGGTAGAAATGAAACACCCAATTTTGATAGAACTAGACAGACCTATAATCCATTCGGTCGTGATAATAAACAAAATAGACCATCAAACCCATTCCAAGATTCAAAGCGTCGAGAAGACGGTAGGCCCAACAGACCTAACTATTTTATAAACCAAGGACAAAATAGGCAAGGTCCCAACAATCATATGATAGGACACCGAGAGGGGGTGAGGGAAAACCCCAGACAAGAGAGCCGAGACAATTACAACAAACAGGTAAATAATAGTCAGACTAGAAGAATAACAGCAGAAGTACACTCTGCACCTAGCTTTAATGATATTGCACCATTCACAATGGGTCACACAGTCGTTAGAAATGAAAATCAGGGAAACTGATTGCTAGGGCCCATGGCAGTCCACATGAGGTCAACAAAGTAGTAATAAATAGGACTAATGAACAGATTAATTATTTGAACTTTGTTAAACAATATGTTAAACAATATGTAATTTTACAAGGTGATCCCATGGAGGATCTATTGCAAGAAAATAATAGTAAAAATGAGTTCTGTAAAGCAATTTCAAGTTAGGCTAGCTTAAAGGAAGAGAGAGAGAGAGAAAAAGAGGGGGTGAGAAATAATAATGTAATTAGAATTATTAAGCAATAAGCTCTTAGTATATTATGTAATTTTATCTTCTTAACCTTGTAAATAAGGGCCATTTCATTGTAAAGATTAGTATGGAAGGTGACCCTCCTTAATATTTCAATACAGTCCAACTCTGGAAAGTAAGGACAAGTACTTCATTTTGTTTTCATTATTAATGACAAATTTGAGGGAGGGAAGCATCCTCTGAAGTGCTTGGTGAAGGAAGGAGTAGAAATGGATTTATTACAAAGTATAGTCAGTTGAGGGTGGGGGTGTACCCGGAAAGCACCAGGTCAGACAGGTAATTTAAGACAAGCTTATAATAAAAATTGAGTTGAGGCAGGTAATTTCTGCTATACAGTGACATGTTGTGATGTCAGGACTTGGATTCTTCGACGTTTGGCAAGAGAGTAGTTTTGTCGCAGAGGTCTGACTACCTTGTGAGTTTTAGGGGGCAGGGATTGAACCTGGGCCACCCGACTTATGGGAATTTTGTAAGTGTTAGGGGGCAGGCATTGAACCTGGGCCACCCGAGTTAAGTATTGTGAGTTTTAGGGGGCAGGCATTGAACCTGGACCACCCGTATTAGAGTTTTGAGAGTTTTTCTGGGCCAAGGGTCAGCAGAGTTCTGAACCGCCTGTGGTTACCAGACATTTGAACGAGGTTTGGACCGTTAAGAGAACGCCTCTTGTGTGTTTTGAAGGCCTGAGAAATGGGATTGTCGGTCACTGTATGCCGGGAAGTATCCTGAGGATACGTTCCAGTTTTTGGGAGTTAGCCTTTATTGAGCCTGTTATAAAAAATAAATCAATATTATGTCACAAGTTTAAAGCAACTTTCTTTTAAATAAAATTTTTAATCATAATAATAAATAATAATTAATTATAAGAATATTTCAAAATGTGAGCTTGTAATAAACCACTAAGGTCTTGTTAGAGATTGTATATACTATGGTTCTCCGTGCTGTGGAGAGATTCAGCATCGAGTTGTTGTTTTTCATTTTGTTTTACTAGGGTTAAGTGTCATACTAATTAAATCAATGATACTGTATGATAATAATATTTTTCTGTTGTTAGACAATGTATGTGTATGATATTGCCATTTCTATGATTTAAACAATGTGCTTATATGTTTTACTAGTTAATTATGTTTATTTTAAATTTTTATGTTAAGTTAAGCTATTTTCAGCAAATGTGGTGCTCATATAGCAAATTTTAGTTGACCGTTTGGTACATAAAGTTGTAAATGTTTGTGATCATATAGCAAGTTTGGCCAAGAGACTTTTAAGAGTAAGTGTAACAAAGTGTTAAGAGCCTTTGTTAAGTGTGTGAAAAAAAAAAATCACAAAAGTGGATCCGTGACGGATCATGAAACGAAGTGCAACAATTATTTAAAGAAGATTGTATAGAATTAAAAAAAAGACAAGACATAAAGGAAATGCAAATTGCTTGGCAAAAATTAATTAAAAGACACTTCGATTTGAGACAATTAAATTAAATTTTCTTAATATAATAAACTTAGACTATGTTATGTCGGTTAATTATAATTAGGCTGACATCTTACTTAGATATTTTATTTCATTTAATCATAATTATACTAAATGTTTTACTTAGATTATCTTATTTTAGTTAATCCTAATTATAACTGATACATTTTATTTTAATGCTTAATTCATATAACTTCCACTTCAAAATATTGAACTTGATGCAATTTTGTTAATTCTATACAGGATGTTTAAAAAATATTGAACTTTAAGTAAATTTTGTGAAACTATACAGGATGTTTCAAAATAGTGAAATTTTTGTAAAATTTGTAAAACTTATACAGGGTGTACGAAAAGCGATCATGTCTTCTTTTTTTATTTTGGCAAAGCGTATCAAAAAGTATACGACTAGGTCTCTACTTTCAGATACACTTTGGGGGGTATTGTAATGTAATTGATTTGCCCCTGAAAAGTATGTGAAAGCATTGACAAGAATATCGTCCTAATTTTATAAACGTCTTATTTCATTTAAATTATATAGTATATTACGTGGCGCTTAAATCACGTCTTCCTCTAAATTATTTACTAGTTAGTTCGCGCCTTGTGGTAAGATGGCAGCATCTACTGGAGCTAAATTTAAGAAATGTTAAGTATTTCCTTCGAGAAACATCCAAAAGCAATAGGTATTTTGTTCTGAGTTTGAAGGTGTGTAATTTACCATTAGGAAGATTCCTTCGAGAAGCTTCTATTGAACTCAGATATATGTGACTTTTTGAAACTCCGTATTTTTACTGTGCAATCGGTCGTGGTCTTGAATGGACGTGCTTTAAGCGATCAGTGATTATAATTGTTAGGCCCTCGACATGATCGTGTTTCGATTAGAAAATATTAATAACAATATGATTTAAATTTAAAGAATAAACAGATATCAAACTTTATGTGATATATTATCATTTATTAAAGTCTAATGATAAGGAACGAGGCATAATAAGTAAAGCACATAGTTGCGTAATAGAAATAATGATTTACGGAATGACTCTGTTATGTAATATAGCAAATAGCGAAACAACGTGGGGCATTTATAATCAAAAATATTACGAAGTGTAACAAATGAGTATAACTAAGGGGCTGAACGCGAAAAGTGTAACAAATAGCATTCCAACGAGGGGCTGAAGAAACGTAATGTAACAAATGGCGACACAACGTGGAGGTTAATATGCGACTATTAACGCTCGCCAAGACTCGTAATGTAACAAACCATCGATGAACAAGTAGTGTATGGTGTCCATATTGCTGAAAATGTAAAGGATCTTTATTAAGCTCCATGTTTCCGTAATTGTCTAGTTGCTTTTCTGGTGCTTGCACTAAGCGAGAATTAATAGCTTCAAGTATTTTTCCCTCATCAAATTTCCGTCAATTAATGTTGAACCAATAATCGTGTCACCTAATATACGTGCCTAAATGTGTAATTTTCCGGGCATTGTGTATGTCCGTCAGTAAAAATATGAGGATTTTGATCACTCCAATAACGACAGTTGTGTATATTTACAAAACTTAAGAAAAAAGTCCACTCGTTAGAAAAGCAAATGCATTCTAATAAATATGGATTCGCTTTCAATAATTCGTTAATTTCTTCAAAAAACTATTCTCGCCTATCAGGATTATCTTCGCCTAGTATTTGATATAAGTATATAAATTTTATACGGATGAAACTTATTTAATCTTAATGTCTTATGAACTGAACCAATAGCTTTAGACACTTCCCACACTGAATTTTTATGATTTGCCACACAAGTGCCCAAAATTTCCAATTGAGGTTAATTCACTAAATACTGTACACACAATCCGTTTTTTTGTTTGCGACAGATCCATTTTATTTAAATTTTGAAACAAGATCCATAACACATATTTGTGACACGTTTATAACCTGGTGTCTTTGGTTGAATGTTGCTGCCATTCTTCGAGCACATTGAGCCTCGGCAACAAACATACTCTAAACCTTTGGGTGTTACCAGAAGAAAGCAAACAAAACAACTAATGGATTTGTAGCTGGCATTGATAGTTAAAACAATGTTTTGTTTACGATCCCAAGTGACCTGGCGGTCTAGGGGTAAGGTGTTGGACTTCTATGCTGGCGGCCGGGGTTCAATCCTCGGTCCCGGCACAGATTTATCTGATTTCCAAGCTCTTCCTTCACCTCTGACAAGACATCTTGTGAATGTGGGGGAATGTCAGGCCTCCACCGTGGTTCGGATTCCACGTTAAACTGTAGGTCCGTCATTTCATCTCATAATCACCCTACCATTACACATTAGCGTAAGTGCGTATAACCCGAACGGGTAGTAAGACGCGGTGCTAATAATAATAATTTACGATCCTTGACACAAACACTAAATTGTACCTTCACGAGCTATGTTGAATACGCCAAATTCTAATGCCACGCCCAGTTCCGGTGACTCGGAAACTTGTGAGACTCATTTCTCGTGAAGGATTTTACTTTAAAAAGCTTAAAACGACTATTTTGAAAATGTCACAACGTGATCTACAGGGCTATGTAATAAAAAAAATAAGGAGTCTTAATTTTAAAAATCAAAATGACCTTAACTTCACCTTAGCAACTCAACCCATGGTCATACAGTCTTACCAACTTACTTTCCACTTAGAACAAAACAACTTTTGTTT
This sequence comes from Timema cristinae, assembly GCA_039000515.1. Classification (NCBI taxonomy): domain Eukaryota; kingdom Metazoa; phylum Arthropoda; class Insecta; order Phasmatodea; family Timematidae; genus Timema; species Timema cristinae. The sequence goes on along the minus strand of JBCFYV010000003.1, from coordinate 2,775,660 downwards.
AAAATATGTTTTCCTGCAATGCGTTGCTTTTCTATTTTGGTGGAAAGTTTGCAAACGAACACCCAGTATATAATGATAATGATAATGATGATGATGATGATGATGATGATGATGATGATGATATGATGATGATGATGATGATGATGATGATGATGATGATGATGATGATGATGATGATGATGATGATGATGATGTGATGATGATGATGATAATAATGATGATGATGATGATGATGATGATGATGATGATGATGATATAATGTTTTCTTTGAACTCTTGGGTAAGGGGGATTTGGATTTCTAAATTCTGTTCAGCGTAGGTATGGTTTTCTGAAAGGATTTTTTTCGTAACAGAAATCTATTATTTAGTGGGATATTGGTAGGATAAAACCCTTTCCGAGAGTAATTCCTGCCGTGAATGGAGTATATAGATCTACGGATTTGTAATATAACACTATACTTAAAGGCTTTTATTCAATAGGTCAGCCCCCGTTTCTATTATGACATATTGAAGATAGGCCTTTAATTAAAGTGTTATATTACAAACACTCATATCTACACAAATCCAAACCCACCTTACCCAAGAGTTCCAAAAAAACATTAATATATTAATATGATGATGATTATTTTTATATTAAATTCCTTGACCAGATAATTAATTTTATGTGATTATAATTACTTATTAATTTTTGTGGCCAGTGGTTTTAATTGTGATTGTATATTTTTCTTTCTTTCGTAAGTATAGTTCAAGTGTTCAATAAATGCATTACAACATGTTATTAGTCATGATATTTTCTAGGAAATCCATCTCACTACCAATTAGCTCTGAAACTATAAACTTATTAAATATTAATCTCCAACCAGGCAACGTTTCAAAGTGTGGTTTGTACAATCTTAATCTGGCAACAGCAAAATTATAACCATTTTAAAATATTAATTTTAATAATTCTGTTGCATGTTTTATAATATGGTAATGGTATAGTGGTATAATATGGTTTCACTGTTTTCTGAAGAAGAATACTAAAAATGCTGTCATGATGCGTTGACTGAGTCAAGTTGTACTGCTCACCTAAGTTGGGTGTTATCTGTGGGTGGAATGAAAAGTTTGTAGTTTTTAGCACACTTCCAGATTTCTCTGCTTAGTTTTTATTTATTTATCCCCGCGTGTTTTCACTCGTTCACGAATTTATCAACACCTTTATTTAGACTAATGGGTAGAAACGAGTAAATGAAATTTAGATAGAATGCATTCATATTTGCGTAGAGGAGCGTGTGAAACTTTTGTTAAAACCACCCTTAGTAAGTCTGGTCATAATTTGAACCCAAACTTTCTGTCATCGAAAATCCAGACTAAAGGAATTCTGTTATTCACTGCGGCATTGAGCTTGGTGAAATATAAAATATGGTTATACACGTCCGTGAATTTATCCCCCTCACTTTTAAAAGTTCAGGTTTTTATGATTGCAATAGTTTGTTCTTCGCTTGTTTCGAATTGTTACGCAAAAATATCGGTTTGTTCCGCTCACAAGTGATAATTTTACAGTGGACGTCAGTGAAGTTGCACCTCCCATCTACATCCACAATTCACGGTTATTTGACAATTGCCCATGTAAATGAACCCAATATTTTGGAGCTTAAAAATGGGAAGTGAGATCTATAAAAATACTTTTCGTGACTATCAGTTTTATGGAATGCAATAAGTCGTAGACCATGGTCGCCCCAGTTTTTGTATTTCTGACCTGTTTGACCTTATTATTGTAGTCTAAGAGATGAAGGGCTTTAATCAGAGTCTTGGGTAAATTAGTTTTGACAGTCATATTATGACCGGTCACCAGTTCATAGAGGATGGGAGCACACACACATTTAAACAATACGAGAAATGTTTTCTATTCTATAACTAACTAGTTTAATAGCATAGTAAATAAAATATACAATTATTTACAAAATATGAGACTTGATACATGGTATCTGTCCCTGGGTAAGCTAGCCTAACTCTACTATATTCATAGTTGTCGACATCATGTCGACAAAAGATCCCGTCCTCTCAAAATAGCTCTGCAGGTAGCCCTGGTGGCGAATGGGGACACTACTCGTATTGTAGCGCTATCTGAAATTAACGGGTCGACGCTGTATGAGGTTGTAGGGCTTCCTCGGCTCGTTGACGTCCTCAGCAATGTCCGCCATCATCTGACGATAATGACCCGACTCTGATGACCATTCCGAAGCTGTAGTGTCTCATTGGTGATAGTCGAGAAGTTCATCTGGATTATGCAATCCTCTTCGAGAGTATTCTCCTCCTGTTCTAGATATTCCTGCTCGATATCCTCAGGATTGACTACAGGATCTTCAGGTGGTAGGTGGTATCTCTGTAGAACTTATATATCTTCAACTTCTTGCTGTTCTTCGTCCTGGGGGGTATCTTCAAGTGACCTGCGTCTTCTTCATCAACATTCTGGGGCTGCACGGCAAAGTTTGAGTCTGTTGGCATGAATAACAACTTCCTTAGTGTTTATTTTTATTTTGTAATCCACATCACCTAATTTCTTGAGGATTATGTGTGTACCCTTCCATCATTTTGCCGGTTTCCTTGAAACTCCTTGCTTTAAGGCTGTATCCTTAAGATAAACAGTCTCCTACGTCAAATATTTTGTTTGTAATATTCCAGATAAAATACTGTTTTTGTTTCTCTCTTGCATTTTTATTGGCTTCTCTTACTGCTTTGTAAGCTTCCCTTAATCTAACTGCTAATTGTTGTTATGGTCCGTTCTATATGTTAAGGTTATGTTCAAGGTCATCTTTAGTTGGCAATGTAATCTCTTTAACATAACTTAAGTAATAAGGTGTGTACAGGCTACTGTATTTTTCTGCTCCTATAGGCTGCATATGATACCCACACGTCCCATATTTTCTGTGATCTGTCAACAAACTGGGAGATCATGTTCATTATCGTCTGATGAAGTCTTTTACAATTGTGTAATTTCCTTATCTGCAGAAGTTTGCAGGTCTCTTTCAATAAATTAGAAATAAAATTACTACCCTGATCGGCGAGTAAACGTTTAGGTGCTCCTTGACGTAAGATTATCTCCGTTACGAACACTCAGGTGATTGTCTCCACAGTATGGCCTGGTTCGAGGGCCTATGAATACTTGCTCGAATGACTCTAATGTCGGTTCATATTTTCCTATGGTACTGTTACCTTGCTTCCTGTTTCCACTATTAGATACTGGGAGTGGGTCCATGAATACTTGCTCGAATGGCTCTAATGTCGGTTCATATTTTCCTAATAGTACTGTTACCTTGCTTCCTGTTTCCACTATTAGATACTGGGAGTGGGTCCATGAATACTTGCTCGAATGGCTCTAATGTCGGTTCATATTTTCCTAATAGTACTGTTACCTTGCTTCCTGTTTCCACTATTAGATACTGGGAGTGGGTCCATGAATACTTGCTCGAATGGCTCTAATGTCGGTTCATATTTTCCTAATAGTACTGTTACCTTGCTTCCTGTTTCCACTATTAGATACTGGGAGTGGGTCCATGAATACTTGCTCGAATGGCTCTAATGTCGGTTCATATTTTCCTAATAGTACTGTTACCTTGCTTCCTGTTTCCACTATTAGATACTGGGAGTGGGTCCATGAATACTTGCTCGAATGGCTCTAATGTCGGTTCATATTTTCCTAATAGTACTGTTACCTTGCTTCCTGTTTACATTATTGGATACTGGGAGTGGGCCTATGAATACTTGCTCGAATGGCTCTAATGTCGGTTCATATTTTCCTAATGGTACTGTTACCTTGCTTCCTGTTTACATTATTGGATACTGGGAGTGGGCCCATGAATACTTGCTCGAATGGCTCTGATGTCGGTTCATATTTTCCTAATGGTACTGTTATCTTGGTTCCTGTTTTCCTGCGAGCACAATCGTCACACCCTAAAACATTATTCTGTAGGTCCTCCAGTTAAACTCACAATCACCCTACCATTATAAATTAGCGTAAGTGCGTATAACCTGAACGGTTAGTAAGACGCGGTGCTAATAATAATAATTTATAATCTCTTGCGTTCTCTTGACCCCTTGATGACCGCTAAAGGATGTGTTGTGATGATGTTCAATTACATGGCTTACCATTGACCTTAGAGCCACTAACCTCCACTTGTTGTCTTCAGTGAAGTACAACATTGAATCCTTATCGAAAGAAAAATTCTGTAAATTTTCATTTTGCAAACCCAAATTCTTATTTTTACAATAATTATATTTTTCTTGTTATTGACGTAACATCTCTTTACTTAGTAAAGGTACATATCCCACATGTTCAATTCTTTTTATCTGTCAACTAAATCCATCGGCATGTGTTTTTATTTACACATGGCTTATGTGTCACTGTAAAATAATATTCAGCTAATCTTAATGCCCGAGTCAAATGTGATGAGGGAACTTTTAAAATAAGCATCCACTTGAGTGCTTCCTGGTCAGTTATTGCCTCTAATTTCCTCCCGTAAAGATAACATCTTAAATATTTAACTGTCCAGACCAAGGCGAGCAACTCTCTTTCGGTCGTGCTATAGTTATGTAGCGTGTCAATCAAATGGATTGAACAGCTACAAGAGAAAAATTAATATTTCGACGATTTTGTGCAAGATAGAAAATTATATCAACATATTTAATATAAACTGCCTCTAAGGTTATATCTTCTGATCTGCAAAGTTATGTTTCGTCCTACATTCAACCAGGTGATTGGTCAAACAAATATTGTTTTTGGACTATTGTTGTACTAAATATCTAAGAAGAGGATTTAAATTAGTGTATTTATGAATAATATACTTAAAACGCTTCGTTTTCCCGTTGGATTATGCCTGATAGACTTGTCTACGCCTGCCATGTGGTCTACTCGAATAATAATAAAATATACATTTATATACTACTTCTCATAAAATAATAGTGGATATTAAATAACTAAATTAATACAAATACATTTTAATATAAGATATTTGTGTACTAACTCACCCCGGCAAGATGTCTGCAGATATCAATCTCACTTTTGAAAACTACAAGATTGTCAATCATGGCCGACCCACGTGTGCCACGGCTAGTTCAACTGGAGAGAAGAACTGAAGTCGGGATCGACTCAGAGGCCGGCTGCGCACATAGCGACGCTGGTGGTCATTCGAAGAACTCTTGACTTGCTTCAATTGTTTTCTTTTCCTCACACTTTTATCCTTCTTTGTTTCTGCCTGTTTTTCGTAATTAACCCCCTTCCTTCTTTTCACGTCCAACCTGCATCGACAGTATATATAGGTCCGCCAGTGTATCAAAAGTACAGAAGACAACGTACAGAGCGGTACAGAGCGGTTCACAACGAAAAGAACAAGGAAACTCCGCCCGTCAGCAACGCGAAGGAACACGGTGTGCGTGACGTCGGATTCGCCGCCTTAGCTGTGTCGATAGGATGATGGATCACCCGATCCAACTCGCCGGAAACATGGACGACGTTACTGTGGTATTAGTATCCAGCCGTCGTAACCAAGTCTGTAGGACTTGGGCTCTTGTATAGTTTAAGAGAAGTTCTAAATTTTTATGTTTTAAAGGAAATTTATATTTTATTATTTGGCGAGAAGCCAAGGTTTTGGAAAATGTCAATTAGAATCTTTTCAGTTTAACTGTTACGTAATTAGCTTCAACCTGGAAGTTTTTTCTTGGTTTTTTATGTGTCCTTTGACACTGTTCTAACGTAAAAGCCTCTGGCTTAGAAATTATGTTTTTGTTAGATTCGTGACTTAGACTAAGTCACAAGTTCAATACAACCTCTATATTAATCATGACGTCCTAAACGTCATGAACATTAGTTTTTGTTGTTGATGGTTAGCACCAGGATGTCTAATTTTCTTTTGCCTTATGCAACTCAGTCATATGTAATAGAGTTTTGGCGTTATAGTCACTCTTCTAGTAGAGTATTAGCGAGGGTGCTCAACCTAGGGAAATTACACTAGTGTCACAGTGGGGTCCGCGCAAAATAAATCTATTTTATTTTTGCCCGTGACTAGGCCTTCTAAGTTAGTATTGATCTGGATAGATGCCAATGTACTATTGAATGCTCTGGCAGTACCGTAGGGGAAAATTGACCAGCTGTAGTACTTTAATGAGCTTGTTTCTTAGCATCAATTAGCTGGATATATCAGCTGAGTATCCAACATGTTTTATGGATCTCTTTAAATATTAACGCTCCAAGTGAGACTGTATAAATGTATCTTCTGAATTTACTCTTTGCTATTCTTTAACTAATTGTTAGTTTACTCCTTGTTTAGAAAACCTTGTCACTGTGGCAAGTTTGAATTGATACTGCATGCATCTACATGTGGCCTGACGACAGTACAAGTAATCTCTCAAGTCAATTTGTTTTTGGAAGAATGTTATTCTCATCAATATTCCTATATTCACGTAAAACTTGTATATTTCTTAATTTGTTTATTGTTTAGTAAATAAATCCAAACTGTTAAAATGACTGTTTTTTATATATATTATATGTACCCTATAAACAGAGTTGGTACAGTTACGCTCAACTCTGTTTATTGCCTTGACGCAAAAGCGACAGGTATTTCCTCTCCCGAAAACCACTGCGACAGCACTGCACCGATGGCTGTCCCACTTGCGTCTCTCACTAATATGAAGGGTTGTGTCAAATCCGAGTATCTCAATACTCTTTCACTAAAGATCACAATCTTTAGGGTGTCAAATGCTTGTTAATATTCCTTAGACCAATAAATTTTGATTTTTTTTGTAAGCTCATTAAGTGGTTTTGCTATTTTAGCGTTTCTAATAACCTGATAACCCTAAAAATGCTCTAATGTCCATTACGTTACGTGATGTTAGAATAGTTACATATGGCTTCAATTTTCATAAGACTAGGTTTGATTGTCTGTTTACCTAGATATTCTACCTGCCTTACTGCAAACTTGCATTTTTCTGGCTATTTTGAGATTAGTGCTTTTTAGTCTGTCTAAAACTCTGTCCAATCGGTCTAAATGTTCATCTATAGTTCTACTAAATATGATGATGTCATCAATGTAAGCTAGACAATCTACGTCCTTCAAACCCGATAGTAAACTATCCAATAAACGTTGATAAGAAGCTGGTTAAGAAGTTGGTTAAACCAAATGCTAAGCTTTTGTACTGTAAGTGTCTGTTTAGTGAAGAAAATACAGTTTTTTCTCTCTGTCAGCAGGTTATATCGCTTGTTGCCAAAAACCACTTCTCATATCAACAACACTAAGCAAGCGACAGTTTCTCACTCGATCCAACTGATTCTGTCATATGGAGAAATTATATTTTCAATACAAAATTTGACTTTTAGAAAACCTTGTATTTTCTCTCTTTACCAGTAACACCCCTAGCACTCAAACTTTGTTTTTCCAGGGGGGTTGAATTAACCTGGGGTTTTCTTGCAGCAAGTGTGGCATGGTGTCCCCTAAAAACTATGTTTTTGCCATTCAATGGATATCCCTAAGATCATTTCATGACCTAAGGCCTCATATACGCTGATTAATTTGTGCTTAACTAATATCGAAGGTTCGCTGCCGAAGGTTTAAGTCATTTGATAAATTCTACAACAGAAATTCTACTTGAATCTCCTTTCCAAGATTTGATTAAATTACTAAACTTAAATTTGTGACAGATTAATTTTACTCTTTATTAGCTACAAGTGAAATAATCGTTTTAAATTCTTCGCTTAACGTGTCAATTTGTTTTGACATCACGTCAAAAGCTTTTGAATCTCTACTTCTTTTCATAAGGCCATTTTTATATAGATAAAAAAATATATATCAATAAACCTCTATCCAATTTATAAATAAATATAATCATTAAATTATTATTTTTTCAATATGGTTCATTTGTTTATATTGTACTCGTTGAATATAAGAAACTTCAGCAATTTTATCCAAGTTAAAAATAAGATAAAACAATAGATACTTTCCTTTACTCATCTTTCTTCATCTCTCTCTATGTGCGTGTCCTAATCTGAGCGATATTGACACATCTATGTTCTTACTTTCTTCATCTTCTCTGTGCGTTCTATCTGAGCCGTATGAATCTATGTTCTTATTTCTCTTCTCATGTGCTTCCTAATCTGAGCCGATATTGGCACATCTATGTTCTTACTTTCTTCATCTCTCTCTTGTGCGTGTCCTAATCTGAGCCGATATGCACTTATGTCTATCTTCATCTCTCCATGTGCTGTCCTACTGAGCCGTTTGACACATCTGTTCTATTTTCGCACTACATCTTATCGTCGAAGCACAACACTGTTCCATGTTCTCACTACATGTTTTTCACTTTTGAAAACTAGCACAATTTAATAAATAAAAACACTAGTTTACATTTTTCCTGAGTTCGTTTCTCGCTGCCACCATTTGTTATGACCGGTCGCCAGTTCATAGAGGATGGGAACACACACAGACATTTAAACAATACGAGAAATGTTTTTTATTTTATAACTAACTAATTTAATGACATGAAATATAACATATACAATTATAACAAAAGATGCCTGACACATGGTATCTGTCCCTGGGTAAACTACCCTTACTCTAATATATCCTTGGACCATGCAGAGCTCTTAAATTTGACAAAATCCTCTAATGAATTACCGGACATAACTGTCCTACTAGCTAGTCAGTCAGTTTGTCCCTGCATGAACTCCGGTTCATGAACCAGCCGTTCATCCCTAACTGGACTTTATATGGTCAGTTCGGAAGATATTGTCTCAAGACTAGGACTGTAATCGTAAGCTAGGCGGTCGTCCTAAGTTGCAACTATCTCTAGTTTCCATATTGCACTTCTGTAGCTGCACATTCTTAATTTTGAGTTTACACTCTGTTCAACATATTGATGGCCCCCAACAACAATTTTCTATGTAAAATGGTCTTGATTCAAAAAATACCAGTACTATTATACACACCTAAGACAAAGTTGCAACTTTAGCCTAGTTTGACCTCTTATCTGTAATCCGTATTTCTTTATCAAACAAATATTTTTATTTAAAAAAGTGACTGTGCAGTGTATCAAACTAAAACATTTTACATGTATAAAACAGACTTTAAGTCAAAATGTAGTCATCTGTGGTCATTTGGGGAAATCTATATATATAATACTAGTGAACCTGTGCAAACAAATCAAACGATAAAATTTTATTAATTTAAAAAGCAACTGATTAATATTTGAAAGTAAAAGAATTGCCAGTAAATGAAATCAAACGTTGCTCGTCTAGCTTAATAGCCAAACACTCAACGACTGGAATAACTTATCTCTATCAAAGTCAAGGATCAACCAAGCGTTAGACAGTTACTACTAGATCAGCTAGAAGTAACAGTAGTTGGGGTGGGACTTGAGCCCATCACAATACCCTCCCCTACCCCTTCTATGTGCCAATGGGCTATCCCTGGTGACGTCATCGCTCTGTCGCAGCCCTGATGACTCATACCTGGCTCCAGTTTGGCAGCCCGACAAGTCGAGACAGGAATAAATTGTATTTCCATGACGGCATGTCCTCTGTCCCTCCTTCAATGTCGCAAAGATTTATTTTTATCGAAATGAAGTTTTTCCGTTGTATTGTTGGTACATGTTGGTCTTCTATGCGGCAATGGGGTTTTCCCGTTGACATCATCACCCGTTATGGTGATGTCAAAGCTAGAGAGCATTGACACAGCTCTGATTATACACAATCAGGGGCATCTCTGCAGATAGATGCCTCACAGTGATTTATAATCCACAGTTAGGGGCCGCAATCCCGACAAAAGTTTAGCAAAATTTGTTTTGTTTGATATATACTGGCGGCATGTACGGATGTAGGTATCCGCCATACCAACCTGGAACCTTGGTGGTGGTGTGTGAAGATAATATGGTATGGAGGAGTAAGGAAATGTTCCACGTGGAAAGAGAGTGGGAAACATTTAGAGAGAACTACCAACAGTACACCTCAGCAGTTCACCTCCCAACCTCCCCCACCATCGGAAAACCAAAACTATATGAGCTCGACATTTAGATGATGTACCCGACATAGCCCCGATATCTTTCGCGAGGTGCTTCATGCCTTGTAGCTGCCAAACTCGAGAGAAGAATATGGTTTTTCAAACGGTACGCAACCGTTTTGTCCCTAGATTATGTTGTTTGGAAATCCTTGGAGATCCAAAGACAGGAAGGCAATATGGCAATATACAGGTGACAACTTTGCCAGAATAAAATATTAAATAGCGCAGACGGGTGAATGTAAATATTTCTTGATTACACATGCTATAGTTAATATAGCTTTAGCAAGTGGAATATAATGTAGAAAGGAGGAACAAGTATACTATTATTATTATTTCACTGCTTAAATATATGTTTATAATTTTAACTAAATTTGATTTAAGGTAAGGTGTCATACACACACACATACATTTTTTAAATAATAAATTGTAACTATTGTGAAGGACCACGACACCCTCTTCAAGATATATGCGTATGGACTTGGAAAGTTCAAAGTTTATAGGAAATGTACTAAAATTTGCGTGGAGGATGAGTGAGGAAACCTATCTCAGTACACCTGACTAGGACACGAACCCCGATCTCCCCATCACTAGTTATTTAGCTAACCCATGGGACGGATGATGTGGTTAATGATCCTGTTTTTTATAACCTTATAGATTTATGCCTCATACTCAGATTTGGTTGTATATTAAATATTTATGCTCCAAGATTTTATCGTAGTTAGTGTTTGTGAATGCAGAACATCAGCATATGCATGGAAATGAAATTGATAAAACACATGACAGCCATTCCCAGGCTAAATATACGCTTACGTTTAATTTCAAGCAAAGAGTAAGCTTTTCTTCTTCACTCTATGATTACAACTTCAAACGACCCTTATCCCGGCTCTTTACCTACAAGTTGTACCTTACGACTAAAGTAAGAATTGCGTTATTATTCTTAACCAAAGAGAAATATAAACCATACACAAATCAGGGTTTCATGGAGATGTAAGCAAATATTGATTGTACTGCACGCACAGAAGAAAAGATATAAATATTCTAGGAATGTCCATTTTTCTCTTGAAGCTTCTATTTTGCCGACATACTGAACACTTGACCTTTAAAATAACTGAGAGTTTGCCAAAATTGGTTAAGTCGTTTTCTCATAATTTGTTTACAAGACATGGGCTTATCAGAGAAAATGTGAGAGTGAGAATGAGTGTATAAATGTGTTAGCGAGTATTAGAGAGTGAGTGTGAGAAAGAATATGTGAAAGGAATAGAGTGCTAAAGAGATGGGTTTGTGTGTGTGTATGTGTGTATGTGAGAGAGAGAGAAAAAAGAAAGAAAGAGAAAGTGTGATAGAGTGTGTGTGAGATAATGTGTGTGCATATATATATATATATATATATATATATATATTAATTATTATATATATATATATTTAATATGTATGTATTATAAGGAACTAATTTAGATTTACATTTTATATTTATTTTCAGAAAAACATGAAATAACTACGAGTAGATTTTAACCACTAGATTCAAAATATCTGCCAAACGGCCAAAGTTACTACAGTTTTGACTCCAAATCTGTATTCTATAAGCAAAGTGATTTATTTTTATATATTGCTTAGTTACTATCCAGAATTTTTTTATAAAGAAACGCGGATTATAGGCAAATGGGGTCAAAATAGGCCAAAATTTCAATTCAATCTTACGTGGTTTTTTTTAGATAGAAAATGTTTGTCTAAACAAATGTACCTAACGTTCTGATTAAAGCCATCTATCTATCTCCTGGGATATTGCTGTACTGTGCTTAGTGAGTGAATCAGACAAGATTGTCCATAATCTGGACACAAAGGGCAGTCTTGTGTGACCTTACGGGTCGGACTCAACATAGAGAAATGTATACAATGTTATTCCTTTCTCTATGGACACAAGTTTACTGCGCATTTTTAAGAGAACAAACTAAAATATGATGCATAATAATTTAGAAAATGTTATAAAATCATAAATTAAAATATTGTTATTCAACTAGTGGTGGGGAAAAGATAAAAATATATTAATTTTGAAACTATCAGCGTGAAACATACATTTTTTTATAAAGCTATTCAAAACAAAATAAAGATAAACATGTTAAGGAACATTGTAACAAACTTTGAACAAAAATTGTTCAGATTTTGAAAGAATGAGAGAGAGCTACGAATAAAAAAAAATATATTTGAGTCCTTAAAAAATTAATAAACAAAAATATTTGCAATAAAATATCTAAAGTGGACCCAGAACAAATTATTGGTTGCAAATATAAAATATCAGTTTTTAAAAGTAGTACCTGGGGAATGGAGTTAACATAAAGCGTCCAAACCACGTTCGTAGTGTAAATATATCTTTTGTTGCTCTACCAAAAGAAAATGTGTGTAATTTCTAGAGGAACAATCAGAACAAACGAAATACAAACGATTGCAATCATACAAACTTGAATTTTTAAAAGTGTTTGGGGAGTGGGGGGGGCAACTTCACATTGATCATGCATGTAGTTTACAATATTACTGTCATGGCCAGTGGACATTTGCCAAATATTTTGCAATAGATTCAACATCTTGCACCCCTTAACACCAAATCCCAAAACGTCCCTGCCCATCTGAATAAAAATTTATGCAATTAGCACTGATTACGGATGATTCCCATATTTCATACGACTCTTAAATAAACAAAAGTAGAATGTTGTTAACAAATCGACGTGACTATCTTATGACAATAGCTCTCTCATTCTGCCATCAACTTAAAACACATGTATGCTTTGAATATAGCGATAAAACTAAAAGAGATACTTGACCTTCCATCACTGACACTTCAGAATGTCTATAATTACTTAGTATTGTGCAACACTTTCCCTAGAAACCACTCTTTGATTGGCGAGCATACTTATACAACTTCAAGTGCTTTGATGGGCGAGTCTCTCTTTCATGGTCGTAGTCGGGGGGAGGAGGTTTAGGAGTTAAAACTATTTGCCCCCCAAAAGTTTATGAACAAAATACATATAGCTTTATTTATGGTTCAAACAATATCAAAATTATGGTCCAAGTACAAATTAGAGGGCTGTGTTACTTCAAAGATCTTCTAGAGGTGTTTAATATTTATAATTTTTTCTAGACTCCAGCAATTGGGAGGATATGCTTACCAACACCCCCCCCCACCCAAAATTATTATTGGCTGGCTATGGCCAGGCAGTCTTTTTAATAATCAGCTCACAGCTATTTAGCGGCATGGTTACAGTCCTGTTTTAAAAAGATGGACCTTTTAGAAAATACAAAAATATATGTTTGTTCTCAACATTGACAGCCTGCTACTACATTATTAGTGTTATCTATCATAGTGACAGGTGTATATAACATTACTGAATATGTAGGTATGAGAAAGGAGATCTTGTAGCTATTATAACCATCAGATAAGGTCCTTTCTATGACAGTCGGACTGTAAAAAGCATGTATGAAACATGGGGGAAGGGATGACATATTTTAATTTTAACCCTAATCTAAATTCTAGTGAATAAACGATTTATAGTTTATTTTAACTACACAATATCTTACCTTACGTTTGGGTTATACGCTTATATTTTAGAAAACATTCTAAGCAAACAATTTAAGTAAAGACTGTAATTTAATATAATACTTGGATTGGAAAAAGTAATTTTTTATTATGAAGTTAATATAATTTGAGAATCAATGTTGATGAAAATATTCAAACAATAAACTAAAACTCATTACAGAAAGAGATGACACAGTTAAAATGGCGTGAAACAAATTAAAATTCTCAGACAATATGAGAGGATATAAGGCCAAATAATTAAATATATTGTTATATTTCGCGGTTTTCGCGGCAAGTGTTAATAGTCGCATATTAACCCCCACGTTGTGTCGCCATTTGCTATATTTCTCCTCCCCACGTTAGAATGCTATTTGTTATATTACATAACAGAATCATTTAAGAGTCACTCCGTAAATCATCGTTTCTATTACGCAACTATGTGCTTTACTTATAATGCCTCGTTCCTTATCATTAGACTTTAATAAATGATAATATATCACATAAAGTTTGATATCTATTTATTCCTTAAATTGAAAACATATTGGTATTAATATTCTAATCGAAACACGATCATGTCGAGGGCCTAGCAACTTATAATCACCGATCGCTTAAAGCACGTCCATTCAAGACCACGACTGATTGCACAGTAAAATACGAAGTTTCAAAAAGTCACATATATCTGAGTTCAATAGAAGCTTCTCGAAGGAACCTTTCTAACGGTAAATTACACACCTACAAATTCAGAACAAAAATACCTATTGCGTTTGGAAGCTTCTCGAAGAGGAAATACTTTAAAAGATCTTAACTTGTCTGGATTACGTTAAAAGACGTTAACAATTCTTAAGTTTAGCTCCAGTAGATGCTGCCATCTTACCACGAGGCGTGAACTAACTAGTAAATAATTTAGAGGAAGACGTGATTCAAGCGCCACGTAATAGGTTGTAAAATTTAAATAAAGTAAAATATGTTTAATTATATGTAAAATATTTTTGAATATATAAATAATTAGAATGATAAATGGTCAATGCTTTCAAATACTCCTTAAGGTCAAATCTATTGCATTACAATATATGTGTGAGAAAAGTGATTAGTTTGGTTTAAAAATAATAGGAAATAAAAAAAGTAAAAAATATAGCTCGCAAAATTAGTTTATCAATTCGTTTAGGTGAAACCCACACTAAAAAAAAAGTCATTAATAGCTATAGATAATAACAGATAGGCTAATGCATATTTTATAGCTTCAAATAAGATAAAATGTAGATAAACTGAAGTACCTAGTATAATAATATATAAAATTGATTTAAGTAAAAATAACAATCGTTAAATACGCACAAATAAGATAGAGTTAGTTTAAATAATTATGAAGAGAGTTTGTAGAGAATTTCAGAGCAATGTAGTAGATGGTTGTAAGTCTTCCTATCAGTTAGTAACTCCCGTGTTCCTTAGGGCCGAGCCGTTTTAAGGTCTGACTGGGTGTATAGCTCAACATGTTTCGGCAGCTACCTTGCCAAAATCAGGAAATGGTTTTATAGAGACAAGATGGATTTCAATATCACTGCATAATACTTAAAGGCTTTTAGTATAACATCCAATTAGAATATAACTATACATACATAAAGAGAAAGACGCTTAAGCAAGTTGGGTCTTTTAAATTTTATTCTAGTTCGTCTATAATGTTTTTGAAAGTACACGTTAATTATTCCAAGATCAAGAGACCTGAAAATTTGTATTTTTCCTAAACGTGTTCATAGGGGTGTTATTTTATATTATGGTTGAATGGTATCAAAGTTTCATTCTTGCAGACATTAGACTTTAATATCGATTAAATTATCGTAGACGCACAACCTATCCATGGGTTCTCTTTTTACAAACCCTTTAAATAAATTAAATTACTTTTTATAATGTGTTTATAAATGATTTACATTAGGTTATATTTGATTCTGGACGTTTAGTATTATAGTTAAAAGGGTTAGATGGAAGGATGAATGTTAATTTAAAAACTTTTTGGCACTTTAGTTAATCTATAAAACTATCAAATTGGCTAACCACACTATCACATTTATTCTATACACTTATTTCATATACTAAATAAACTTCTTTTTCCTATAATTTTACTAGGATAAAAAACAACTCTCACCTGATGTAGATTCTATTTCTTGGTAATTTTAAACTCCACGTAATAAATAAAACACAGAAACTAAACTTGGATGCCTTCTCTTAATCTGCCACACAAGTGTTTACAGTATGAATAATTTAATAAAAAGAGTTAATTAATGTTCTATTATTAATTTGTATTGAAAACACTTCAAATTGACAAAACACATTTTGTTCTAGTGAAGCCACTGTGTATAGTGTATAATGTTGTTGGCCGTAACCTTGCGTGTTTAAAAGAGATATAGTGAGAATTAAATTAAATGATTTAAGAACTATTTGTTTTGTCTTCGAGGGGTGATTGAGGCACCCAGGCCTTGGCTAGACTGGATTGACAGATCCCGGGAAACTGAGACCAATCTTCATCCTCTCTCCACCCCGCACAGACTTCACCACGGAGAAATCAAATGAGGACATATCTACCTTCCGATAGGTGGCTACAAATTTAATAAGGAGAGTTTATTTCTAGTGAGATGGTTGTTCAAATATCTGACCTACTGTATGAAGAATTATATTTTAGTAGCGTTAATGTATATTGGTAAAAAAAAAATTCATTTAAACTGAGTTCGGATTGTATAAAAAAGTTGATGAGCACTTGAAAAACAAGAAATGATAATAAAAGTCATAGGATTTTCTTATACACCAAAGTTAAAGATTTTTTTTTAAATCAGTAAAATTTTTTTAGATAATTTTGTGATTTTCAAAATACTCTTGCCATTAGAAACGTGGTTTAGCTAGTCATATATATCCTAGTTGTGAAACAAAGAAGATAGTGCATGGCACTCGCGTTCACTCAACCTGACAAAATGCACTTATGAATGCATTACGTGAGTAAGGGTATTCTCAAAACTGTTTAATATTTGACATATTATATTATGTAATTCCCAGAATTTACTATACAACATAGTGTTAAATTTTATTAAATTACATCACACACGTCTTCCCCCCCCCTCCCTCCCTCAATACGTGTAAAAACTGGCATGTGCTTATGTCAGTAACACAAACTATTTCCATAGAATTCTTTTATTAAGTGGAGATATTTGTAATAAATACAAATGAAAGACTAGAAACAACAATTTAGTTAAATATAAAACAATGAAAATTAGTTTATATTTGATTTATAGTCTTCATTCTATAAAATAATTAAAGAAAATCATTATGTTTTTGCTCTAGTGAACCCAAAATAGGGTTGAGGAGTTTCAAAATGTACAAAGCGATGAACATTTCCCTAAGAAAATTCAAAGCTATTGTTGATCCCCCCGCGGATAGAAGCCAGTGGTTGTCACATCTTTGTAACTTCTCCATGGCCACACAGCGCACGACGCTCGACCCGACGCCACAGATATTCCACTCAACAGCGTCTGTTGGCTTCCATTTTATGTTCTAGCTCCCATATTGATCGGTGTAGGATATAGTATTTATCTTGCAAGAGTGGATAAAATTAAATTACTGGCATACCTACATTATAAATTACTAAGACATCAATTTTATTTAACAAGCAATAATTTCAACTTTAAAGAACAGTAAATAAAAATCTGATTACCCAGCATTCATCTGGTTCAACCTGTTGCATCCTACAGCTCAACAGGTATTCTCAAGGCTCTTATTCTTTGGTATGAGAGTAAATACAAGTAAACACACCAGACAATGTATCTAAGAATAAATGTAAAACTTAAAAATTTACTAAGGTGGCATAAAACTGCATTTATTATAATCCCACCCATTTTGTGAACGAGTGTAATAATTTAATATTTATGTATGCACTCATCCGTTTTAATTGCAGAACTTGCTGTATTAACATTGTTTTACCACAAAAGTACGGTAGTTCAAAACTCGTAATTATATTTTTATGTTATATAAATAAGTGTATTATACTTATTATAGATGTAAGATAGTATCAAGAAAACTTAAATAAATGTAGGTATTTAAAGATTAGTAATAAAAATAGTTTTAACATAGTGAGAAATGGTTCAAAGATCCTGACAAATTTTGATGTAAGACCATGAACTTTTAGGTCCAAGAACAGAATCAGAAATATTTTCGACACTTATATAACTTCAAACACTTACAAATAATGTACAATATAACGGTTCAAAATGCTATTGCCCTAACCTATTGTGTTAATATATTGTATGGTAGGTCTACTGTATTTGGAAAAGAAACTTACTTTTAAGTTAATGCACTGAGCGGATCTGTACTATGGACTTTTATGTATATCAATAACTATATAATGGATACTAGCACGTTTTTTAAATGAGATAATGGCGATATTTCATAAATTATAGACGAAATATCTAGACTGAATTTACATTAATCAATGAATAGATGGACACTATAATGACAGGGTTTTGAGGTTGTAACAAAGTGGTTGAGGTCTCTCAAGAAACTTTTGCGAAATAGATCTGCACAAAACATATGAACTACGGCTGTAATTTGCAGGAATACGATACAACCAATAAAGTTTACTTAGGTAAGTATTCGCCTGGATACAAC
This sequence comes from Timema cristinae, assembly GCA_039000515.1. Lineage (NCBI taxonomy): Eukaryota > Metazoa > Arthropoda > Insecta > Phasmatodea > Timematidae > Timema > Timema cristinae. Next base: position 2,757,424 of record JBCFYV010000003.1, on the reverse strand, counting down.
TAGTGTAAGGATTAATTGACATAAAATACACGAATTGATAATTAATCTAGCCGTCTAGAATTTAAAGTATACCATTTTACCTAATTTGTTACGAATATTTCTTCTCGTTTTCCATATTTACGGAGAATATTCACACATTAGACTAACACGAGTGCTCTGGGATTTTTTTTCAACAAATACAAATTAAATAATTATCCCTTCGCTAGAAGTTCCTCAGCCCCTCTCCTCCAGTCAACCAACACTTTATAAAACACAGCTAGCGAGTGATGAAGAACTGTACACCCCAGTCTGGGTGTTTTTATTACGCACCACGGTTGGTGGTATGTACTAGTATGTAGGTTCATCATTGAAAATATTGCGTGCTGGCTAGACTCATTAGGTTTACACTATGGTCCTATCTAGTAAGATACACCATAGTGTAACCAAGTAAGGTGAGCGTGTGACTTTCCAAAGTATACAATGTGCTTTACAAGCCACAATAAACATATATATGGAGAGTGGCTGGTCAGAGAAGACCTGGAGGACGCACAAAGTTTAACATTACTCCCCGGGGGTGACTAAACGTGCTCAAACAGGAAAATACAGGCTAGCACTGGCTCAGTATAGGGTCTATTGGCGGTGGTGTGTCATTAATTTCATCCCCTCCCCGAGACCATGCCCCCGACCCACTAGCCAACCCTGCATAGTTAGACAAGAGGAGGGGCCCCACATCACAATCTCTATTAAACCACCAGCTACCCACTAGTTAGCGATCATGGGCTTAGCTCAATGGAGCATTTGATTTTAATGTGTGCTCAGCCCCATTAGATATTTGCCCCCTTAGATTTTAAAGTGTGCTCAATATTTTTTAATTTGTGCACCAAAGAGGAGATGGCAACATTACCAGAATGAATTATTAAATAGCACAGAATGGTAAATGTTAATCTTTATTGATTACACATGTTTAGTTAATATAACTTTAGCAAAAAAATAATGATTTGAGCTGTAGGATATGAGTAGAAAGGAGGAACATGTATACTATTAATATTAGCATGTCAATCATTTTCACTGTTTAGAAATTGATTTATAATTTTAACTAATATGGATTTAAGGTAAGGTGTCACACACACACATACGCATATTAATTTTTTAGTCTATAAATTATAATTGTTGTGACGTTAGATTGCTACCCAAAGAGAAATTAAAAGGATTTAATTAATTTATAAACAGTTGTTTTATTTTGAATGTTTCAACTTATTCATAATGTTTGAGACTAAGCTTCTAAGCTAAATAAACTTGTATTTATAGGATTGGAGAGGGAGTGTTTGGGTGTAGATGATAAAACACAAAGAGAATAGTTTTATAATATATATACAAACAAATATTACAAATATAGCTCACACAAAGAAAAGTATACTTGGAATATTTATTTACATAAATAAAAGATTTAGAATATATTTTTTACAAATATAGCTCACACCACCAAAAGTACACTTGAAATATTTATTTACATAAATATAAGTCTTAGAATATTAATTTTTTACAAATATAGCTCACATTACGAAAAGTATACTTGGAATATTTATTTACAAAAATAAAAGTTTTAGTATATATTTTAACAAATATAGTTCAGATCATGAAAAGTATACTTAGAATATTTATTTACACAAATAAAAGATTTTTAATAATTTTACAAATATAACACACACCAAGAAAAATATAAATGTTTATGGCATCTTTGTCTGTGACATCGGGAGAAAGTTTAAAGAGTCAATAAAGTGGAGTGGGCCGTAACGCATGGACATGATTTTCCCATCGTTCATTATGAGCACTACAGTCAATTTTTAGCTCAATCATATATTTTAAAATAAAATTAAATCATACATTAAACATTCAAGGAGTTGAAAGATATACGGTATTAAAAATTCAAAGAATGTTACATAACCACAACATTTTGATAAATACCTTTAAAACCGCAATAGAGAACTGGCCTCAAGAAGATTATAAGGTTGTCATCAATGGTGATCGAACTCCACGTGGCGAACATGAGAGGCGCTATAATGCACCCAAAATTAATGAGGTTTCTGTCCAGGTGAGTGGCGACCAGTTCTCATTCACGAGACATAGTGTTACGAGCACACGATAATACACTTACACGCAAAGCCGATACTCATAAGTTTTATGATGCTTTGCAGTACCCATTAATTTTTTAGCAAGGGACAGTCGGGATACCATTTTGATATTCCACTCATTAATCCCTCTACAAAATAGCCAGTTCCCAATAAAAAAGTTTCGTGCATGGATTTTTACGCCTATCACATGATGCTTCGAGAAAATGACTTCAACCTCCTTCCGTGGTCAAGACAGCTCTTTCACCAATTTTTAGCAGATATGTACATCAAAGTAGAGAGCGAACGTCTTCGTTACATTTATTTAAACCAGAAAAAACTGCGAGCTGAAAATTACATTCACCTGCAAGATGCGATTAGCACGGATGGTAATATTAACCCCAACAATTTAGGCAGAATGGTTATTCTTCCTTCTACTTTTGTGAACAGCCCCCGCTATCTGCATGAATACACACAAGACGCTTTCGCCTATGTGCGCAATAACGGCAGGCCTGACCTATTCGTGACTTTCATCTGCAATCCCTCATGGAAGGAAATAAAAGAATAGCTTAGCCCGGTCAAAGAGCTACTGACCGACATGACTTAGTTGCCTGCGTGTTCCGTTCAAAGGTCCAAAAACTAATGAATGTTATTAAAAGGGGAAAAGTATTTGGAAATGTCCAGTATTCCCTTGAATGGCAGAAACGAGGACTGCCACATGTGTACATTCTTATTTGGTTGCAAGAAAAGCTACGTCCCAACCAAATAGATAACATAATAAGCGCCAAGATTCCGGATCCAGAACAAAATAAGGATTTTCACGATGCCATAGTCAGAAACATGGTTCATGGTCCCTGGGGGGCACGCAATCCAGCATCGCCTTGCATGAAAAATGGAAAATGTACAAAAATTTCCCCCAAGAGCTGCTAAAGGAAACAGTGCACAATGATAAGGGTTACCCTTTATACAGAAGAAGAGCACCCGAAGATGGTGGTAGAAGTGTTACGATTCAGACTCGCAGTGTGGTGGTCCAAACTTTTGATAATAGCTGGGTTGTGCCGTATTCACCCATTCTATGTAAAATATTTAATGCCCACATTAATGTAGAAGCCTGCAACTCTGTTCGTGCTATTAAATATATTTGCAAATACATTAAAATGGGAGCGATCATGCGATCTTCAATCTGCGTAACGAAGGTGTAGCGCATAACTCTTAATGAAGTAAAAACCTATCAAGCAGGGCGATATGTCAGTAGTAATGAGGCAGCGGGGCGGCTCCTTAGTTTACTCTTACACGAAGGACATCCGACTGTTACACATCTTGCCATACACTTAGAAAATGGACAGCGTGTTTTCTTTAATGAGAGTAATTTCCAGGAAAGGATTTCATCACCTCCTAAAACCACATTAACTGCCTTTTTCCGGCTTTATCAGACAGAGACTTTCCTAAAAAATTAATGTATTCCCAAGTCCCCCATTATTATACATGAAACACCTCAAAAAAGGAGTGGAAAAGCCGCGTTCAAGGTACGCCAGGGGTTAAATCATCAGAAGCTCTTGGTCGTTTCTACACCGTCCATGTATGAACTTTGAATGCTTTTGTCTGCGCATGTTATTGCATCATGTTCGAGGTCCAACTAGCTATAGAGCCCATAAAATTGTCAACTGTCAGGAATGCGGAACATATAGAAAAGCATGTGAAGCTCTACGTTTGTTAGAGAATGATAACCACTAGGACGAAACTATGGAGGAAGCCGTGCAGTGCCGATCACCAGACAAAATCAGGGAACTTTACGCAACCCTCATATCATATTGCGGTCTTTCCAATCCTCAAACGCTGTGGGATAAGTACAAAGAGTACATGGTGGAAAATAATTTGGGTGGCTACAGCAAGTACATGAAAATATGACTTTTATTGAGCACATCTACTATAAAGCGCTGACGAAAATTGAAAACAAGGTTATGATGGGGAAGAAGCTTCAAGATTTTGGAATGGTAAGCCCTCGACAATCAGATGAAAATGACTTAAACGATTGCATTAATTGCTTCCAAAACAAAGTCGCGTATTTCAACAGGTGTTATGTCAATTATAGTCAGGGAATGGTGCACTCCTCTTTCTCGACGCCCTGGAGGAACCAGGAAAACGTTTTTGCTGAACTTATTATTGGCGTTCATAAGAAAAGACCATAAAATTGCTGTTGCCATGGCTTCCTCCGGTATAGCAGCTAGACTACTGAACGGTGGCCGTACTGCACATTCCGTTCTAAAATTGCCATTAAATCTTGCACATGTACAGGAAGAGTCACCCATCTGCAATTTCAGCACAAATATCTCTCGAGGTATGATGCTACGACAATATAAACTTTTATTGTGGGACGAAATTACGATATCCTACAAAAAAGCTATAGAGGCGTTAAACCGAACTCTTCAGGACTTGCGAGACAATACAGATATTATGGGAGGAATGGTAGTTTTACTGGCTGGTGACTTCCGACAAACTCTACTGATCATCAAGAGGGGCACACATGCAGATGAAATCAAAGCTTGTCTCAAGTCATCAAGATTGTGGGCAAATATTAAAAAATTCAGCCTAACAACGAATATGAGAGTCCACCTTTATAATGACGTAGATTCAGGACATTACGCAGAGACACTATTGGAAATTGGTGATGGACTTGTGGACACGGATGCTGAAGGTTGTATTTTACTTACAGGGGAATTCTGTAATTTGGTGGAAAATGATGTGGAGCTCATTGCTAAAGTTTACGCAGACTTACAACTAAATTTTAATTGTGATCACTGATTGTGTGCAAGAGCAATTCTTGCACCAAAAAATGAAATTGTTAACAGAATGAACACTGACATTTTGAAGAGGTGCAGGGAGAAATAAAGGATTATTTGTTAATAGATACAATCATGGGCACAGAACAGAGAACTTCATATCCCGCTGAGTTTTTAAATTCTCTGGAGCTATCGGGTGTACCCTCGCATAAACTACAATTGAAATTAGGTGTACCAGTTATGCTTATGCGAAATTTAGATGCACCCTGATTATGGGATTGGACGAGGCTTCGGATTACACAATTAGGGCAAAATATAATCTGTGCCACCATTTTTAACAGGTGTGGGAAATGGGGAAAGTGTAATCATACCACGAATCCCAATAATCCCCACTGACCTACAATTTCAATTCAAAAGACTCCAGTTTACAATCAAACGTAGTTTTGCTATTCCTATTAACAAAGCGCAAGGGCAAATATTGCAGGTAGCGGGGGTGCATTTAGAAAATCTATGTTTTTCGCATGGCCAGCTATATGTAGCATGTTTGCATGTGTCCAATGCCCAGAATTTGTATGTATTTGCGCCAAATTGAAGGACACACAACATAGTATATAGGAGCGTCCTAAAATAATGATCTATTCTGTTCCCATGGTTGCAACGGCCAAGAACAAGCGGAGTAAATAAGGGATGTTAATTAACTGTAGGTAAAATTTAAGATGGAGTGGGATTTTCAATTCGTGGCAAGGCATAACCTATGACTCTATGACTCTACTGGCACACACTCCGCTACTTCTTTTCTACTCCTACACTTAATCCTTATTTATATTGTGTAGTTTGTATGTTTGTACAGAAACAAAAAGTTCTACGATCAGACTGAGACGCACGAGGACAAACTTGTTAGAGGACTCAGAAAGTACGACCCGACTGAACCGCGACACCGTAAACGACCCAGGCTGGCGTAGCTGAGCATCTATTTATTCTATATAAATGTCTAATATACCCTAAAAAATAAAAATATATAAAAACCCTAGTTGATAAGCCTAGAAGAAAAAAATGTATTAAAAAAACTAGATCTAGCATTCCTTGTAGAATAGAAATAAACTAATATTTGACAATCAACTACGCCAGAACGACAGCGAAATCACCGACAACCCTCCACCCCAACTTAGACCCGACCTTCACACAATCGCACATTTCATGCCATTACTACCTTAGTCACGACCAGACGCCACTGGGAAAATCGGCTAGGTTTTTTACGAGTCAGAGGACAATACTGTTTCCGGGGTCGGCCCCAGAGGGGGCATGGCCCATCCACTTCAAACCAAATCCCAAGGAAAGTTAAATCCTTCCAATCCCTTTCCCAGAAAACGACTCTCATAATTCACACATAATCCACCATCATACCTTAAACACACCCTCCTCCATCCCAAGAAAAGAAAATCCTCCCCATACCCAAGACCCTGTACAATTACTCACCATCAACAATTTCACATCAAAGTGTTTTTTACTATTACACTTGTAATTTATCTTACAGCCTCATTTCATTGGTATAATTTCATAGATAATAAATTTCATTCACGAGTTTAAGACTCGGTACTCAAACAGAAAAAATCAGCCCTTTCTCTGATTACCTACATTGGCATTTCTGTCAAGGTGGATATTCAGAGTCGGGCAACAGCCGAAAGGCCAGAGGTCAGTCGGAGAGTGGCTACCCAACCCGGGTGCGCCTTTTGAAAAAGATATTAAATTGTCTTATGTTACGAAAGATCAATTTTGTATTCACTCCTTCTTCTTCCACCGTCATCCTTTACCTCCCACCATGACTCACGTTTCCGAAACTCTATCCTACCTCCCACCGCAACTCACGTTGCCGGGACTCTATCCTACCTCCCACCACGACTGCCATTGCCAGTACCAGCACCATAATCCCCCCCCCCCCCTATCTCGGGGCTTCCTCATGTTCCACCACGACTCACGTTTCCGGAACAATCTCGCCAACCATTTCCTAGCAATGTAGGTCAATTATAATGGTAATTCCATCAAACAGGATGTAAGTGATTTGACTCGTCAGAGGAACTGGAGTTGTCATTGGTCAATCCATCTACTTGTATATATATATAATCACTCTAAACATTTACGTATATTTAAATAGTCATTATATTACAAAAAATTATTTATATATATATATATATATATATATATATATATATATGCACTATCAGTTGTGCCGATTCTTTGTTATTTGTTTAGAACATAAAATTAACCACAGGTAAAATAAACTAAATCATAAGTTAATTTTAAATATTAAATTTTTATTGGTTTAAATTATGTGACTAAACGTGAAAAATAGAAAGTCTGTCTAAAACAAAATGTCAAATATATAGGTATAGTTAAAAAAAACTTTACCCAAAAGCGAATGTAAGTGAATTAAAACATAGTAGTCTACATTTTTACTAAAAATAATTAGAAAAAAATAACATAAAATTCAATAAACTGTATAAAAGAAGTAATGGACTCGTATATATACATATTGCTCATATTGGTAGCTGCAATTACCTGTCATATTTCGTATTTCTAACGCACCAAGCAATTTTATTCTTATAGAATGTGATATGAGATTCACGTTTTTTGGAACCAATTTTCATATTTTCTGTATTTTCTGATTATTTGTGTGTTTTTCTGATTATCACTTATGGTCTCTGTGTTCCCTTTTCCGGCTCAATTCACTGACTCTTTTCTAAAATTAAAGGTGGTTTGGAGGGCTATTTGGGGACTCAATTTTAAGAGGGATTGTAGGGGTTCTAGTTTTTAGAAGAAACAAGAAAGATAAAAGGGATAATATAATTCTATCACATTTAAGACTAGATACGTAATAATACGTTTTCCCCATACTATCTTTGAAAGTGAAATACGTGGCTCTACGTTTTTCATCCTGACTACTGTTTCTGAAATCCTGTTCATTCTGTGATATTTCTGTTTAGCTAATGTTTAAATATATAGTGAAGCTTCAGACAACATTTATAAAAAAATTAAAAACAGCTGTCTCTAGATTATTGCTAGAAATAGTTTGTTTACGATAATTTTGGCAGTAGATCAGCTTCCGTTCAGTTATGATAAGGGAAATTAAAAACGCCGAATACATCAGGTAATCTATTATTTGTGAAAATCCTACCTTCTCTGTCAGCTTCCCCAAGGTTAGTACGTTTTATTTCGAAAATTGTGCATGAGATTGTGACAGCTGAGGGATCGTTTTCAAATTTGAAGCTAATCAGGAGCTATCTTTGAAGTGCAATGTCACAGGAGAAATTAACTGGACTTTATTTTGAGTTTTGAAAACGAGATGTTTTAGGATACCGACTTTAATCTATTCATTTGCTAAATCAAAGCCGCTAAGGAGGTTTTTCCTAGTAAAAGGCTATATTATACTGTTTTATGTAAATATATTGCACAATTATATTTTACTAGGAGGTAAGCCTGTCACCTAAAGGAAAAATCTATAATTTTTTGGGAAAATCATTACTTTTTTTAATCTATTGTTATAGTTCACATAAAAGTGGTAACAAAAGTTATGTCCATGGCTTTGTTAGGTTTCCGTGTTGTAGATAGAAAACGCCCAGGAAGGTAAACAGTCGTGCAGATCGCTCCTAACATTGTTCTATGTGAGTCGTCTCTCAGTCAAACTATGCTCAATGATGGTTTTATTATAGCCAAGGAACATGTGAGTATTGTGGTGTTACTCTAGCCAAGGAACATGTGAGTATTGTGGTGTTACTCTAGCCAAGGAACATGTGAGTATTGTGGTGTTAATCTAGTCAAGGAACATGTGAGTATTGTGGTGTTACTCTAGCCAAGGAACATGTGATTATTGTGGTGTTACTCTAGCCAAGGAACATGTGAGTATTGTGGTGTTACTCTAGCCAAGGAACATGTGAGTATTGTGGTGTTACTCTAGTCAAGGAACATGTGAGTATGGTGGTGTTACTCTAGTCAAGGAACATGTGAGTATGGTGGTGTTGCTCTAGTCAAGGAACATGTAAGTATGGTGGTGTTACTCTAGTCAAGGAACATGTAAGTATTGTGGTGTTACTCTAGCCAAGGAACATGTGAGTATTGTGGTGTTGCTCTAGCAAGGAACATGTAAGTATGTGGTGTTGCTCTAGTCAAGGAACATGTCAAGTATGGTGGTGTTATCTAGTCAAGGAACATGTAGTATTGTGGTGTTACTCTAGCCAAGGAACATGTAAGTATTGTGGTGTTGCTCTAGTCAAGGAACATGTAAGTATGGTGGTGTTACTCTAGTCAAGGAACATGTAAGTATGGTTTCTGAAACCAAGAGAGTTCCATTGCACAACCCTTTGATATTAAGATTTATTATAAACACAACTATTGCTTTTGATTATCTTATATAAGCCTTATTTTATATAATACTATATCTTTCTGCTGCTTTTTGAATGTTCACATTTTTTTTATTCGCAAACAACTTTTTAAATATTACAAGATATTAAACGTCTTCATTACGTTTAAACTCTCCATAAGGAGTTCCCTTTACAACCACGGAAGTATTTTTTAGAAATTACCTTTTAGAAAATACAAACATAGGTTCTTGCAGTCAAAAAATATTAACATTTTACTTACTATTATTTCATAGGTATTGATAATATTATATATCATAATAACAGCTGCATATCACATGGCTTGACGTTGAATACGCAAGAATAAATAATCTAACCTGTCAAATAAGTTCCTTGCCATGAAAGTTGGACTGTCTATATTTATAATGCATAGTTTGTAATTATCATAGTTGTAGCCCCATTGTGTAACTGTAGAATCTATCTTGGACAAAATATAATAAACATTGAAATCCTCAAATGAATTCCGTGTTCAGAGGAATATCTTCTGAAAGGAATGTCTTTGATCCCCCAGGTGTTCCGGTGAGGCGAGCGCAGGCGCAGTCCATTATGTCCGAAACGTCGATAGTTGTGTGCGGGGATGCTGGCCCGTTTATATCACACGGAGTGTGGAACGTTAGTTACAAGGGTCGGCTGGAACTCGCTAAGGGATAATATCTACATGATTCTATCGCTTGTTCTCTATTCAATACGAGTACATACTATCCTCTAACTATAGAGCTTCCTCACTCCTACACCATTAGCGTAATTAAATACGTACCATATATAATTCATTTATGACCTAAGTTTACTTGGATGACAGCTCAAAATGTTACTAGAAGTAGTCCCTAATATATCATACGCCAACAGCTGACATCTATCACTTTGGATGACTGTAATGAAAACAGATGGTAATATATTAATGTGATAGTTAACCACAGTAATTTAGGCCAATATTATTTATATATTTATTTGAAGTCAGACACGAGGTTTATTTATAGTTTTATTCCCCTTAAAAAAATATTAACATCACTTTCACAAAAAACTTCTAACGAACATAGCTTTCAAAATGGCGACTGATGAATCTAAACCATATGATTGAACATAACGGTAAACAAGTTTTTTACAATGATGCAGACACGCAGTTGATGAAAATATTTTATTCAGTTAAATATTTCAAAATACGATAAAATAACATAAAATCATTTATTGTATGTAAAAAAAACACAAGAATATTCTCTTTTCCAAGTAAATACGATGCCTGTATTAAAAGGTATTGATGTGTGTCCTATATTACACAATCAGTAACGTTCCAAAACGAAAAATAAGTACTTTTAATTATGTTTAAAATATTGTTTCGAGTTGGATAAAAAGAAATTATTAAAAAAATGAAATAGTATGAGAAAACTTAAGTTTACGTTATTTTAAATGTTATATATAACAGGTAATTAAAGATCTTTATATTTATAACAAAACAGTGATCTTTTACAAAGTGTTGGCAACCCAAAACCTAAACATATGATTTTCGAACTGTCATCCAGGTAAAAACCTATCATGAACGAACTTTAGCTTGGATGCGTAGTAAGGCAAATAGGATTAAAAAAAGGCAAATATTTAACTGTTGATAAGTAAATATAAATAATTATTAAAACATCTGTATTTGTTGAGCATTAAACATCTGTGGGGGAAACAGTCATCTTCGTGATGTCTTAGAGGAGATGTAATAATAACTATTTTCAGGATTTTAGTTTAAAAAAATATGGGGCCTTAAATGTAAAATATAAGATATATATTTTGTATTTTATATTGGCCTTACCTGGTCAGTCAAGCAGAGAGTCTAATTATTTGTTTTTAGATATGTAATTGTAAATATTGAGTACCGGTAACTATAAAAATTAAATTTATGCTTAGTCTTGAAAACCAAATGTTCATTCTGTATCAAGGTGTATTTAATTAATTGTGTGTTTATTATATCATAGCAGTAGCAAGACAGTGTTATTGGTTGTGTTTTAAACAAATTTCCTCAATTTGGTTAATCAATAACCAAAGAAAAGGAGAGCTAGTAAAACAAAACCTATTTAACGTGAGATACAGTTCTCTCACAATTTACTATGATGTTGGAAAGGATTTTTAAAAATATAATGTATTCATGTCGAGACTGTATGTATTTCGGTCGCTGTGATGTTTATACACACAGCTCGGTCCAGATATCAAACATTAAATCACCATCCCAGCAAGCGACAGGAGAAGAAAGAAGAAACCAGATCATACTAAATAACCAAAATAGATTTAATCAAGTAAATACAAACGGCGTTGGTAACAAATTAAATACACATGGATTCAAAAGAACCAAAGATTGTGTGTTTCTAATCCTAGCAAAAAGAGGAAGGCTCATATTAATTATATTGTTATTTCGCACTAGTTTTACTAGGTATGTGAACATAATTATAAAAATCAGCGGGTGTGTTTAAAGTAATTAAGTATAATTAGATATTTATTTTAACAAACATTTTCTTAGTCTGCAACACAATATTATTTTGGTATTATTATTTCTTGCTCTTATCTTCTAATAGATAAACTAATAACTATTATATTAGGTATAAGCTTCTTTAGAACTCACAAAAGATACATTTATGTTATCAAGGAATATTTATATAAGTTTATTAGCTGATTCCGATATCCAAGACCTCTGGGCTGGTTACACTTCACTTGTTGGTTTAGTTGTGATTTTGTTTGGTGAATTATCACACACAGATTTAATATTAATTGTGGACTAATTTAGTTTTTATTATTCACAATTTTTTTCAAAATTCACCACATTTCACAATAATCGACCCATACAAATAAAAACCTCTTCATTTCTTCTTGAAACTTTACAGTAGCATAATATGAGACTCAAATATCATAATAAAAAATAATATAAAATAAAACTTTCTAGTAAGAAACCCCTTATGGAAATAAGAGTAATGTAAAATTATCGCTTTACATAATTTAGTTTACCGCATTTACCTTCTGTAATTGATATTAGTAAACAGTGAACCTCGGGCACAGGCAAAAAAATAACAGATACATAGCCTTAAGGGGGAACTCCCACCAAATATCTAAAATAATTGTACTACTAACCTCCTTAAATCTGATGGTAGTTATTAATTAATAGATTTGTAAATTGTTCTCCTATTAAAATAAAGGTTGTTTGTTACAACAAAATTTATTTGGTTTCTGTAAATCCAACCATTAAAAAGATATAAAATATTGAACTTCGACGTTTTAAAATATATCTATATCATTTTGGGTATGCAGCGCAGGACTAGCATACCCAGAGAATACGCCAATGCTTCTGTGCTATCAGTTTTGGTATCCGCTAAGTGAGAAATAATGTTTTAATAAAGACTAAACTATAAACAAGTTTATAAGTTGTATAATATTAACTTGTGTCCATATTATTATAACTAGGCCTACCTCAATAAATAAATGGTATGGTGCACCAAACAGACTTTCTCTCTCTTTGTCTAAAAATGGAAACATTTACTTAAAACTTGTAAGATTTGTAAAACCATATGATATACATTTTTACAGAAACATGATGGAAAAAATGACCATCACATTCCACCAAGAGGCATAAATGAAAGAAACGTATTGTTCATTAATCATATTTTACAGATTTTACAAATTTTCATCTAAAGGCATAATAATAAACTCACGTCTACCGAGACCTCAATTTGAATAAAATATTTACCAATTGCTCTGAAGCTGGGGACCATTCAAGAATTACGTAAGGATGTTTAAGTAGGGAGATTTGGCGGCAAGGAGGGTCGAAATAATTAAAAAATCCATAAGTAATTTATGGAGATCCCCCTCTTGGTTTTAAAAAAATATGTTTCGAGTAAAGGGTTTTTTAATTTTAATTTGTTACAACCTTACAATAATGAGTTATTTCGTGTCTCAAATACTTGCAAATATATTATTAAAGTGTTAGCCTGATCAGTAAAATGGTGTCGGCTCTAGACCTAGATAATAGACATACAGGCAGACGGTATCGCAAAAAAACAACTTTTCAGTTTCGGGAGGTTGACAATTATCAAATTTTGGACTTTTTTACCAGCAAAGTACATTTCTCTTCAAGGTGTCGAGAGAAAGTAAAAAGTGTCTATTTACGTAAAGATGAGCACAAATCATAGTCTTATACGCTTCAATGGTACAAAAACATTTCTATACATTCTTAAAACTACTTTCAACTAAAGGCTCAATAACACTATGGAGTAAAATAATCACAATTTAAGAAGCAAAAAGTAGTAAATATTACATTGGCCACTTATATAAGTTTTTGAGTCTATACAGTCATAATGTCCCATTATTTGAATATTGTATTTATTTTTAACCTATCAACTATAGTTATACAGTCTTACACTACGCGACAGGAATCGAAGGAAGGGTTGCAAGTAAACATAACATAAATACAAGAATAGCATACAATTTATTTAAGAGGGACAAAAAATATTAGTATAGCATACATCCTATTGACAAGGAACCAATAATAACAGAATAGCTGAAGGCAGAGTATTACAGGATTTTGGTAGTCTAATATCCAAGGGGCATTGATGTCAAGCAATAACGCTGCATACTCAATATCTCCTTGGCAGTCCTTTAAACGGTCTCGATCAGCAGTTAGAGAAATTGGGAGTATGTGGTGAACATCCTACCCCACTGTCCCATGGGGGAGCCGTCCACAATCCTGAATTACAAGAATAAAACATTCAAACTAGGAATCCATTCGTGGTAAGCGGTAAACTAAGATTAATAATCAAAGCTTATTCAGAAGGGTGTACAATGCACCAAGTCACTAAGTCCATGAGAAGGTGTCTTAGAATCCCCTCTAAATAGATCCAACATTTCAGAACTGTGTGAGCCATTACAGCCAAGCACTAACATGGTGCACTCTAAAGGAGTGATCACAACAATACACCAGAACAACAGTTAACTGGGGCCAGCGGCTAAGGCGGTGGACCTAATTAGGCCCTCAATCAACACCCGGCGCTCCCAAATGAAAGCAGGTAGCTGTTACATAACCCTCTGTTCAATACCCATAGTTACCCAAACGCACCAGCGTAATAGAAATAATAATAATAACAGCAACCCGAAGTTGCTCCTAAAAACTTGGGCAACCGGATTACCTACCTAGTGGCTAACTAGCACACTATTACAAATAAGAATAGTATTGCACGTATACACATCCTAGGTTTCACAGAATAAGTAGGTCATCTAATCCTCTAACCCTAAGTACCATAATAGGCAACATGAACCAGCCCTTAGTTCAGAGAATACAGAGGCCTGGCTCTGTTATCCCTGTCAACAAGTCCGCAGTCAGCTTGAGACAGCTAAAGGTTCACCACCAAACAGTATATAGGACGTGTAATAGCCCTACACCTATGGACCCTAGTCAGTGACTAGATCGATTGAGGCTCGTAGAAGATCATGGAGGATAATAATAGGCGGGCTTGAATATGAGGCCTCCAAAGGGAGCCAAGATTAATGAATATTAGCTACTTCTTTAGGAGGCTACGAAACCATTTACTTGTGCGAGATAATGTTAATTAGCTCGGCACAGAGTTTTTAGTTAGATACCGGTATAATTTGATCTCTTACACACTTTAACAACTTAAGTGTTTTATTGAAACATATCTCCTATCCAAGCCTACTAATTAAAAGCCAAAGTTGTTAACCGAAAGCTTAAGCCAAACGACTGTTTTTTGTGTGTGTGGTGTTTGTGTTGTGTTGTGTGTTGTGTTGTGTTGTTGTGTGTTTGTGTGTGTGTGTGTGTGTGTGTTGTGTGTGTGTGTGTGGTGTGGTGTGTGTGTGTGTGTGTGTGTGTGTGTGTGTGTGTGTGTGTGTGTGTGTGTGTGTGTGTGTGTGTGTGTGTGTGTGTGTGTGTGTGTGTGTGTGTGTGTGTGTGTGTGTGTGTGTGTGTGGTGTGTGTGTTGTGTGTGTGTGTGTGTGTGTGTGTGTGTGTGTGTGTGTGTGTGTGTGTGTGTGTGTGTGTGTGTGTGTGTGTGTGTGGTGTGTGTGTGTGTGTGTGTGTGTGTGTGTGTGTGTGTGTGTGTGTGTGTGTGTGTGTGTGTGTGTGTGTGTGTGTGTGTGTGTGTGTGTTGTGTGTGTGTGTGTGTGTGTGTGTGTGTGTGTGTGTGTGTGTGTGTGTGTGTGTGTGTGTTGTGTGTTGTGTGTGTGTGTGTGTGTGTGTGTGTGTGTGTGTGTGTGTGTTGTGTGTGTGTGTGTGTGTGTGTGTGTGTGTGGTGTGTGTGTGTGTGTGTGTGTGTGTGTGTGTGTGTGTGTGTGTGTTGTGTGTGTTGTGTGTGTGTGTGTGTGTGTGTGTGTGTGTGTTGTGTGTGTGTGTGTGTGTGTGTGTGTGTGTGTGTGTGTGTGTGTGTGTGTGTGTGTGTGTGTGTGTGTGTGTGTGTGTGTGTGTGTGTGTGTGTGTTGTGTGTGTGTGTGTGTGTGTGTGTGTGTGTGTGTGTGTGTGTGTGTGTGTGTGTGTGTGTGGGTGTGTGTGTGTGTGTGTGTGTGTGTGTGTGTGTGTGTGTGTGTGTGTGTGTGTGTGTGTGTGTGTGTGTGTGTGTGTGTGTGTGTGTGTGTGTGTGTGTGTGTGTGTGTGTGTGTGTGTGTGTGTGTGTGTGTGTGTGTGTGTGTGTGTGTGTGTGTGTGTGTGTGTGTGTGGTGTGTGTGTGTGTGTGGTGTGTGTGTGTGTGTGTGTGTGTGTGTGTGTTGTGTGTGTGTGTGTGTGTGTGTGTGTGTGTGTGTGTGTGTGTGTGTGTGTGGTGTGTGTGTGTGTGTGTGTGTGTGTGTGTGTGTGTGTGTGTGTGTGTGTGTGTGTGTGTGTGTGTGTGTGTGTGTGTGTGTGTGTGTGTGTGTGTGTGTTGTGTGTGTGTGTGTGTGTGTGTGTGTGTGTGTGTGTGTGTGTGTGTGTGTGTGTGTGTGTTGTGTGTGTGTGTGTGTGTGTGTGTGTGTGTGTGTGTGTGTGTGTGTGTGTGTGTGTGTGTGTGTGTGTGTGTGTGTGTGTGTGTGTGTGTGTGTGTGTGTGTGTGTGTGTGTGTGTGTGTGTGTGTGTGTGTGTGTGTGTGTGTGTGTGTGTGTGTGTGTGTGTGTGTGTGTGTGTGTGTGTGTGTGTGTGTGTGTGTGTGTGTGTGTGTGTGTGTGTGTGTGTGTGTGTGTGTGTGTGTGTGTGTGTGTGTGTGTGTGTGTGTGTGTGTGTGTGTGTGTGTGTGTGTGTGTGTGTGTGTGTGTGTGTGTGTGTGTGTGTGTGTGTGTGTGAAACAATTACAATTGTTCAACATTAAAACTACTTCTAAATTCTTACATTATTTCAACGTTTCAAAATGGAACACACGACAAATATTATTTTTGAGACAAGAGTCTAGATTCATTGAAATGTCAAAACACAGTTAATTTATTACATTTAATTGGGATCAAAATCAGCTTAAAGTCACAAGTACTCAACTCTCCAAAGTTTACTCAACGAGATGAGATTATTGGTGTAATACGTTCCATAATTTCTGCGTCTGTTTCCCTAAATATTAAATATTCTCCTTTGCAGTCCACAGCAATGATGTGGATTCTAACTTTAAGGAGGTGGTTTTGTCCCTTTCCTAACATTATCTGTATAAAACCTTCTTTGTGTTGCACATAAGGAAATTGCTCAATAAATGTTTCTAGGATATGTGTGTGAACATATCTGTAGGGGATTTGAGATATGCTCTATGAAAAATTAGATAATCATGTCAAGACTCCATGTTGGTGATCTGGTGGTCTAGCGGTAAGGTGTCAGACTTCTGTGTTGGTGTCGGGGGTTCAATCCTCGGTACCAGCACAGATTTATCTGATTGCCAAACCCTTCCTTCACCTCTGACAAGATGTGATTGAATCACAACTTGTGAATGTGAGGAATGCCAGGCCTCCACAGTGGTTCGGATTCCACGTTAAACTGTAGGTCCTCTATTTCATCTCATAATTACCCTACCATTACACATTAGCGTAAGTGCGTATAACTCTAACGGGTATCGCACTTTGTTAATGTATTCATGCAGAGTTTACAGTGAAATTTACGTTCTTTCTTATATGCAAGATAGCCAGAAACATTTTTAAAATATCAAACGGTAAAACAAATAATTATCTAACCTCAATTTGTGATCATAAAATAACGTTAAATTACCTTTTGGCCTAAATACTTTATCTTTTTCGGAAATATCTGTTTGGCATTTAATAAAATATCTGTTATAAATTTTTCATTGATCTTAAAATCTTTTCTTGAAACTTTATGATGAAACTACTGTGGAGTAAATTTATTTTGGGTTTTAAATCAGTACGTATGAATATATAACTGAAATTTTAAGTTTTGTTGATTTTTCTACGCCTGATGGTGTGTTGAGACCTTTTAAAATGAACTGTTGCCATTTTGTTTATTTGGATGATCAAGTCCAGATGGTGTTGTTTAGCTACGATTGCTCTTATTAGTAAATTTGCTGTCCAGGCCGCTAGAGTTATGCTAGCGTGTAGTGATGGGTCGAACCAGCTCATGAGGTGAGCCAGCTCACATAAGCTCGCTCACTCAAAAGAGTCGTTCATGAAGAGTCGTTCATAAGAGTCATATCGTTCACCACATGGCTCGCTCGCTCCCAATCCCTTCACCATCCTAAACTTGATGAGTGAGCGCTAACTAGTTCTCACAATTTCCGTTCCGAGCGTGCAAATCTGTCCCTTTCCTTTCATGAACGAATTAAGTTTTATGTGTAATTTATCCGAATCCTATTGTGTTTGATTCTTTAATTCTATTACTTACTCATATTACTTATAATAATTAACCTTAGTATATAAGATTTAGTGTCCAATTCATATAATTATGTATAAGTAATGTTAAGAAAAATAGTTAGTTTAATATTGTAGGCAGTACTGCTATCTAGTAGCGAAGTAAGCATTTATAGTTGATTTTTTTTTCTTAGTAGGAAACAAAGAACGACAGAAGAGTCGTGAATGACAAACACTCCTGACTCTTTCCAGAGTGGATGAACGAGAGCGAAAAAGTCGTGAGTAATGGCGGCGTGAATGACTCGCTCGCGAAGCGAGAGTCATTCGTTCACAGCTCTCGTTCAAGAGTCGTTCAATTTGAATTACTTGCTCACGAACGACCCATCACTACTAGCGTGTCATTCGTTAATGCGCCATGGGATGGCTTGACCTATTAAGGCCCTGCCTACCCTCTCTGGCGGTGTGTTGAGCTTTCAGCTCTAAAATAGATGGCGTTGCTAACGTTATACAAACTGGTGGATTCCAGCCATCAGGTTGGCAGAATTACTGGTTTGTTTAAACAATTGGGAGACTGGCGACCTCGACCGGTAATCAGTAAAGGCAGCAAGCAAACTTTTTTCCAAGAATTGAGAGAGATAAGAAGTGTAGTGCCGGACCGTAAAGTGTGTAGGCGACCAAGTTTGACTAAACGTGGGGAGACATAACGTCAAGATACAATCACACTCTCGGGCAGAAAAATTAGCTTATTCATTCCAGTCAGCTAGACGTCCATTAACCTGTAGTACCACTTTTGAATTTAGAACCTTTTTGATGCCAAAGTTTAGTACTAGTTTTGTACCGTTTTGTACCCGTACCCATTTTGAGTAATTAGCATATCAAAGTGGTGACTCCAGGTTAAGGCCCTGCCTACCCTCCCTGGCGGCGTATTGAGCTTTCAGCTCTAAAATAGATGGCGTTGCTAACGTTATACAAACTGGTGGATTCCAGCCATCAGGTTGGCAGAACTACTGGTTTGTTTAAACAATTGGGAGACCGGAGACCACGACCGGTAATCAGTAAGGCAGCAAGCAAACTTTTTTCCAAGAATTGAGAGAGATAAGAAGTGTAGTGCCGGACCGTAAAGTGTGTAGGCGACCAAGTTTGACTAAACGTGGGGAGACATAACGTCAAGATACAATCACACTCTCGAGCAGAAAAATTAGCTTATTCATTCCAGTCAGCTAGACGTCCACTAACCTGTAGTACCACTTTTGAATTTAGAACCTTTTGATGCCAAAGTTTAGTACTAGTTTTGTACCATTTTGTACCCGTACCCGTTTTGAGTAATTAGCATATCAAAGTGGTGACTCTAGGTTAATGCAGTTGTACCACTTTTGAATTTTGAACTTTTTTTGATGCCAAAGTTTTGTATCCGTACCCATTTTGAGTAATTAGCATATCAAAGTGGTGACTCAAGGTTAATGCTGTTTTACTACTTTTTAATTTTGAACTTTTTTTGATGCCAAAGTTTTGTACTAATTTTGTACCGTTTTGTACCAGAAAGAAAAAGTATTGTACCCGTACCCGTTTTGAGTAATTAGCATATCAAAGTGAGTACTCCACGTACTCCAGGTAAATGCGGTTGTACCCCTTTTGATTTTGAACTTTTTTTGATGCCAAAGTTTTGTAATAGTTTTGTACCGTTTTGTAACACAAATAAGTTTTGTACCCGTACCCATTTTGAGTAATTAGCATATCAAAGTGGTGTCTCCAGGTTAATGGTGTTGTACCACTTTTGAACTTTTTTATGCCAAAGTTTTGTACTAGTTCTGTACCGTTTTGTACCACAAAGAGAAAGTTTTGTACCCGTACCCATTTTGAGTAATTAGCATATCAAAGTGTCACGTGACTCCAGGTTAATGCTGTTGTACCACTATTGAAATTTTTTCAAATAAATATCTGGTGAGGGTAGTGATAAATAATAATGTACACTTATTTATCAGAGAAAAATTTATTTAAGGTAAAATTAGAGAACTTATTTTTGAAGATTTTGTCACTAACTATAATAAATAACCTTTATGAGTGAGTATGTAGCTTACGATTTTGTCGTACCATTTATTTGAGTTTATTAGTAAGCAGGTAAAAATAAAAATAACTAAAATTTAATGTGCTAAATTTGGCCACTGTGCTTTGGCTAATTTTTAAAATTTAAAGGCTAAGGAGGCAATAACATATTTTAAAAGCAGTTTCATTTCGAAGACTATAACAATTTTGACAATAAATATATCTGTTATTTTTATTACTGATATCACCACGTCATACTACCTGTTCATGTTATACGCATATATGATAATCTAATTGGGTGGTAATGAGGAAAGAAGCATTTGAGAGGTTATCTACCAGCATTTTTATTTTGGAAGATGGGGAAACAATTTAGGAAAAACTACCCTCAATAGACTCGACCAGGATTTGCACCCCAAGTGCTCCGCAATCAGCAGGCCCATTTAACACTAGTGACACCTTAGACCACTCAGCCACTGAAGTGGGTATCTGTTATTTAATACGGTGTTTACAGTTTTCAAACATCTATAGGATTTACACAATTTTCCAGAAATAAATATTTTTGGGAATAATTTTTTATCCTATAGGTAGAGTTTAACTTGAGTAATATCTCCATGGTGTCAGCCTGCAAGCAGGCTATACCAATCGAGAGGCTGCCGTATGTTGGCAAAGATAGGGCCAACATTTTCAAGCTAAGGGTGCCATGTGGTTAGCACAACGAGCCCTCCAGACTTCTATCTCAGTTTTCTAGACTGAAGCGCTACTTATTCATTCAATTATCTCCTCATTTGTCCTCACGAGGTTGATTTTGGTTCCGTTTCAGACCCACTGCTTCACAGACAGAATTAGGGGCACTGGGGATCGAACTTGGACTTCAGTATCTGAAGCCAGTAAATCTGACCAATATACAACAGAGGCGGTCGGGTATCAAATACTTACTTACTTACTTACTTACTTTATGGCATAGGGAACACAAAAGTTCATTAATTTTAATGGTTTTAAATATATATTTACTTATCATCGGCTTCATGTCGTGGTCAATATTGCTAAAGTGCTATGACTGAACACTGAGTGCGTAAATTAATCAGCTCAATAACTTGACTAGTTCGATTCCCTGTTAGGTTGAAATTACTTAGTACTAGCGTGATACGAACTCGGCCAAGGCACAAGAGATTTTGAACATAAGTGCGTTACAGAGTGTTAGTAACATTTACTTTCAGCTAAGAGCTTTTCTTAAAAAAAAAAGTACTTGAAATATCAGAATAATCGCTGCATTGTTATATAGAAGTATTTATTTGTATCTTAATTTTGATATTATTTCTACAGTGAATAAAATAGTATCGCTGCTCATCCATTGTACTTAAATTAGTAGATACAGATAGCCTAAGCGCCAGTAATATGCATACCATTAAAAAAAACTTACCCTTTACTACAAGAAGTTAAATAATCAATTATATCTTTGATTTTCTTTGTGCGCCCTTTCTTAACAAACTTGTTATTCACAAGGATATAAAATAATATTTTGTAAATACTTCTCCACCTCAAAATTTATACAATCCATTGGATTTTGTTCGAAAGCAAAAAGGTCACATATTGTTAATTATATAAAAAGTAATCACCGTGGGTACTTATTGTTCGGGATTCGATACATTTCTTCCAAAATGAGCGCACAAACTGCGAGAATGCAACAGGTTCAAATTAAAAGTAATCACATTTAACACGCTAATAAAATAAAATTAACATTTTCACATCTTGACTACCAAAAACTTCGTTTATTAACTTTTTGAAAAATAACTTATTCCAAAGTCCAATGAGAGTCAAATCCTAGACAGTAAAATAAAAACTAGTATATAAAATTATACTGAGAACGTCTCCAAATTACATTTAGACCAAACTTTATTTAAAATAACTATGTTTGATATGAGCAGGAAATGTTTATTTTCATTTATTATAATAGTGGATTAAAAATTCAATTTACAGTAGTTTTCATTTACTTTAAATATTAACACTTATTATTACAACGTGTAGTGCTAAAGAATGAGAAAACTCAAGAAAGAATATAAGATAAGAGTGAAGAATTTTACATGTTTTACTGCCTCAGTTAAATAAGGGCTAATGTCATAAAACTTTGTATATGGAGAAGCGTGTGGTTTTTTCTTTGAAAATAATGTATCACTAGAGTAATACTCTCATTGAAGTAAGTAGGGACCAAGTATATTTATTCACACAGCAGGAAGACTTTGTGAGTATTTTAGTTACTGAATATATTAAGATGTTTAATTGTTTATATTTAATTACGCAAATTTTCATAATTGGACATTGGCCCTTCTTATCCTAACGTACATGGTATTAATGTTTCTTTGACTCAAGAAGGTCACAGAGATTAGTTTAACCCTCCATTGCCGCCTGCATTCCGATACAGCAGGTTAGCCAACGCTTGCAAAATGATACTAGCTTGTAAATGGGTAATGATCATACTAACGGCACCTATTATCAGCTAAGACAACTAGTTGCAGAAGGAAAAGTTGTATTTAAAACCATGTATTTTGACTAGAGAGTCGACTTGGGAGTCGTTAGAGCTCAATATCGTCGTGATTATTGAAGCTAACCCAAATTAAAAAATATGTCTAAAAAGAAAAAGAAATTATTCATTAAATAGAATGTTATAAACAAACACTCTAGCTTAATTGTACAGAGAAAATAAATAAATCCATTAATAATTTTTGTTATCCCATTTAAAATGCATTGAAATGGAAACATTTTAATGAAATTATTTCAATAACTATTTTTAGCATGGTTTGAAAATTCCATAAGAATTATGAAAGATGCCCAGATATGTTACTAAAATAAATAAAAAACAACAAGGTTGAATTATTAAATATATTTTGTTCTAAATTCTTTTGTTTAGAACCGTGCATTTATGGGTAGGCAGGGCCTTAATGCTATTGTACCACTTTTGAATTTGTTTTATGCCAAAGTTTTGTACTAGTTTTGTACCATTTTTTACCACAAATAAAATGTTTTGTACCCGTACCCATTTTGAGTAATTAGCATATCAAAGTGGTGACTCCAGGTTAATGCTGTTGTACCACTTTTGAATTTTGAACTTTTTTTGATGCCAAAGTTTTGTACCCGTACCCATTTTGAGTAATTAGCATATCAAAGTGGTGACTCAAGAATAATGCTGTTTTACTACTTTTTAATTTTGAACGTTTTTGATGCCAAAGTTTTGTACTAGTTTTGTACCGTTTTGTACCACAAATAAGTTTTGTACCCGTACCCATTTTGAGTAATTAGCATATCAAAGTGGTGACTCCAGTTTAATGCTGTTGTACCACTTTTGAATTATGAACTTTTTTGATGCCAAAGTTTTGTACTAGTTTTGTACCGTTTTGTACCAGAAAGAAAAAGTTTTGTACCCGTACCCGTTTTGAATAATTGGTATATCAAATTAGTGACTCCAGATTAATGCTGTGCTGTTGTACCACTTTTGAGTATTGAACTTTTTTTTATGCCAAAGTTTTGTACTAGTTTTGTACCGTTTTGTACCACAAAGAAGAAGTTTTGTACCCGTACCCATTTTGAGTAATTATTATATCAAAGTGGTGACTCCAGGTTAATGCTGTTGCACCACTTTTGAATTTTTTTTCAAATAAATATCTGGTGAGGATAGTGATAAATAATAATATATACTTATTTATCAGAGAAAAAATTATTTAAGGTAAAATTAGAGATAACTTATTTTTGAAGATTTTGTCACTAACTATAATAACCTAGGGTGACCTGGTGGTCTAGGGCTAAGGTGTCAGACTTCTGTGCTGGCGGCCAGGGTTCAATCCCCGGTCCCGGCAGAAAATGTATCTGATTACCAAACCCTTCCTTCACCTCTGACAAGACATCTTGTGAATTTGGGGAATGCCAGGCCTCCACCGTGGTTCGGATTCCACGTTAAACTGTAGGTCCTTCATTTCATCTCACAATCACCCTACCATTACACATTAGCGTAAGTGCGTATAACCCGAACGGGTAGTAAGACGCGGTGCTAATAATAATAATATATAATAACCTATACGAGAGAGTATGTAGCTTACGATTTTGTCGTACCATTTATTTGAGTTTATTAGTAAGCAGGTAAAATAAAAAATAACTAGAATTTAATTTGCTAAATTTGGCCACTGTGCTTTGGTTAATTTTTAAATTTAAAGGCTAAAGAGGCAATAAAATATTTTAAAAGCAGTTTCATTTCGAAGACTAGAACAATTTTAACTATAAATATATCTGTTATTTTTATTACTGATATCACCACGTCATACTACCTGTTCATGTTATACGCATATATACCCGCCTCGGTAGCATAATTGGCTAACGCGCTTGTCGTGTTTAGCTCAACTGCTGAGGATGGGGAGATCAAGATTCGAATCTCGGTTGGATGAACTGGGGTTGGTTTTTCCTAAATGGTTTTCCACTCTACCTCCACGAAAATGCGGGTTCACTTCCTTTAATTCAGCCTTCCCAAATCCTAATCCATTAGCTTAGGCCTAATTAGTACTTAAAGCGTATAACCCGAACGGGTAGTAAGACGCGGTGCTAAGTATTATTATTATTATTATTATTATTATTATATTATCATCATACGCATATATGATAATCTAATTGGTAGTAAATGAGTAAAGAAGCATTTGAGAGGTTAACTACCAGCATTTTTATTTTGGTAGATGGGGAATCAATTTAGGGAAAACTACTCTTAATAGACCCGACCAGGATTTGCATCCCAAGTGCTCCGCTATCAGCAGGACAAATTAACACTGTAGTGACCACTCAGCCACTGAAATGGGTACCTGTTATTTTAATACGGTGTTTACAGTTTTTAAACATCTATAGGATATACACAATTTTCCAGAAATAAATGTTTTTGGGAATAATTTGTATCCTATTGGTAGAGTTTAACTTGAGTAATATCTCCGTGGTGTCAGGCTGCAAGCAGGCTATACCAATCGAGAGGCTGCCGTATGTTGACGAAGATAGTGCCAACATTTTCAAGCTGAGGGTGCCATGTGGTTAGCACAACGAGCCCTCCAGACTTCTATCTCAGTTTTCTAGACTGAAGCGCTACTTATTTCATTCAATAATCTCCTCATTTGTCCCCACGAGGTTTATTTTGGTTCCGTTACAGAGCCACTGCTTCACAGACAGAATTAGGGGCATTGGGGATCGAACCTGGACTTCAGGATCTAAAGCCAGTAAATATGACCACTATACAACAGAGGCGGTCGGTATCAACTACTTACTTACTTACTTTATGGCTTAGGGAACACAAAAGTTCATTAACTTTAATGGGTTTAAATATATTTTCTTATCATCCGCTCCATGTCGTGGTCAATATTGCTAAATTGCTATGACTAAGCAATGCTTGCGTAAATTAATCAGCTCTAGTAGCTTGACTAGTTCGATTCCCTGTTAGGTTGAAATTACTTAGTATTAGCGTGATACGAACTCGGCCAAGGCACAAGAGATTTTGAACATACAATAAGTAACGTTACATAGTGTTAGTAACATTTACTTTCAGCTAAGAGCTTTTTTTTTTAAAAGTACTTGAAATATCAGAGTAATCGCTACATTGTTATATATAATATCTATTTGTATCTTAATTTTGATATTATTTCTACAGTAAGAATCGCTACTCATCCATTGTACTTAAATTAGTAGATACAGATAGCCTAAGCGCCAGTAATATGCATACCATTAAAATAAACTTACCTTACGACAAGCAGTTAAATAATCAAATATATCTTTGAGTTTCTTTGTGCACCATTTCTTCCACAAGGATATAAAATAATATTGTGTAAATACTTCTCCACCTCAAAATTTATACAATCCATTGGATTTTGTTCGAAAGTAAAAAGGTCACATATTGTTAATATATATAAAAGTAATCACAGTGGATACTTCTTGTTCGAGACTCACTCGATACATTTCTTCCGAAACAAGCGCACAGACTGCGAGAATGCAACAGGTTCAAATTAAAAGTAATCACATTTAACAATCTAATAAAATAAAATAAACATTTTCACACCTTGATTACCAAAAACTTCGTTCATTAACTTTTTGAAAAATAACTTATTCCAAAGTCCAATCAGAGTCAAATCCTAGACCGTAAAATAAAATTATACTGAGAACGTCTCCAAATTACATTAGACCAAATTTTATTTAAAATAACTATGTTTGATATGAGCAGGAATGTTTATTTTTATTTATTATAATAGTGGATTAAAAATTCAGTGTACAGTAGTTTTAATATACTCTGAATATTAACACTTATTATTACAACGTGTAGTGCTCAAGAATGAGAAAACCCAAGAAAGAATTTAAGATAAGCGTGAAGAATTTACATGTTTTACTGCCTCAGATAAATAAGGGCTAATGTCATAAAACATTGTGTGTGGAAAAGCATGTGGTTTTTTCTTTGAAAATAATGTATTACTAGAGTAATACTCTCATTCAAGTAATTAGGGACCAACTATATTTATTCACACAGCAGGAATTCTTTGTGAGTATTTTAGTTACTGAATATATTAAGATGTTTATATTTAATGACGCAAATTTTCATAATTGGACATTGGCCCTTCTTATCCTAATGCACATGGTATTAATGTTTCTTTGACTCAAGAAGGTCACAGAGATTAGTTTAACCCTCCACTGCCGCCTGCATTCCGATACAGCAGGTTAGCCAACGCTTGCAAAACGATACTATCTTGTAAATGGGTAATGTTCATACTAACGGCACCTATTATCAACTAAGACAACTAGTTGGAGAAGGAAAAGTTGTATTTAAAACCATGTATTTTGACTAGAGTGTCGACTTGGGAGTCATTAGAGCTCAATATCATCGTGATTATTGAAGCTAAACCAAATTAAAAAATATGTCTAAAAAGAAAAAGAAATTATTCATTAAATAGTGTGTTATAAACAAACACTCTAGCTTAATTGTACAAAGAAAATAAATAAATCAATTAATAATTTTTGTTTTCCCATTTAAAATGCATTGAAATGGAAACATTTTAATGAAAATATTTCAATAACTATTTTTAGCATGGTTTGAAAATTCCATAAGAATTATGAAAGATGCTCAGATATGTTACTAAAATAAATAAAAAACAACAATGTTGAATTATTAAATATTTTTTTAAAAACAATTTTTTGTTTTGAACCGTGCATTTATGGGTAGGCAGGGCCTTAAACGATTATTTTATACTGTCTCATTTCTGCTCGTGATCACTTTAAATTTGTTCTTATCTATTACTCTCCTTATCATTGGCATATCTAACACTTTAAAGAAGGGGAGACTGAAAATAGATAAAACACCATTTTAACTTAGATAATCTTATATATTAATTCTATTTTACTGTTTTTCTTCGCGGCAAATACATCTATAACTCTTTCTATGAAATTATGTACCCGTGACAAACGGTTTAATAGTTTAACTCAATATCTAAAAAACTTAAATATGATTGTCTATTATTTGTCATGGAGTTTCTTAAAAAGTTTTTATTATTTTTCAAGCCCTCATACTTCTTTCCCTTGACGCAGATGTAACATGATATGTCAACACCAAACGAAGAAGTTTTGTCACATGTTCATACACTTCCCCAGGTCAGTTTTACTATGTATGCTAGAAGCTGATGGGGAGGGACTCCTTATTAGGATCACAATATATATTTCTTAATTCATTTTCAAGTTTTTCATCATTAAAAATAATTAACCAGTTTCTTTAATTGATCCGATGGAAAAACTGTATAAAATTCTTTGAAGTTATTTTCACAAACAAGCTCAACAAAGTCAAACTAATTAAAATTACCAAATCTTCTTTGCAGCTGAACCAACGGAGAATCAATAATCAATCAATAATTTCTTCTTGAGGACTGAATCGAACTGTCATTGAAACCTAGATCTTTGTTAATTGCCCTAATTTCATCACAACATGTTTTGATAGTATACTTCAAAATATAAGGAGACGAGTGTGTTAAAAGAAGGGGGCGTTAGGGGAGGGGAGGGGTAGTTAGGAGGATAGGGGGAGAAAAATGTTGGGTTCAAACTTAAAATTATTTTAATTAACTTAGTGATGACCAAAATTTGGAGCATGATTTATGAACATAACGTATCTACAGAGGCTCTCATTCATTTGTTTCTTTACTAGTTTTTTTATCACCATGTCTTACCACCCGTTCGGCTTATACATTTATGTACTAATTACGTCAATGTGTTAGGTATGATGAAGGTTGAATTTAAAGGAATTGCACTTGCATTTGCATTGCATGAGAGTGGAAAAACATTTAGGAAAACCACCCTCAGGATACCCGACTGGGATTGGACTCCGATTTCCCTTTCATCAGCAGTCTAGCCCAACACGAGATTAGCGCGTTAGACCCCGCGGCCACTGAAGCGGATGTTATGTAGCTCTTGTGCAGGTTGGCTATAGCACGATAATAAAGGAAATTAAAATGATGATAATAATTATTATTATTTTACTTTAAGCACCACGTTCGGATTTTATGCGTATGTAGGTCCTACTAATTGCGCTAGTGTGTTAAGAATGAGAAAGGTTGAGTTTATAGAAAGTGTACCCAAATTTGTGTTGGGGGAGAGTGTAAAACAATTATTTAGAAACACACACCCCCAATACATCTGACTGAAATTCTAACCCTGATCTCCCCATCATCAGTGGCTCAGTCTATTGTTTGAGCTGCATCCCAAAAGCTTATCTTACAATTGAAAAGGGTTTAAAATAAAATAGATCTAACCCTTTTAGGGTACATGAGATATCTCGAAGGCTTGACAAGAGTTAGTGACGAATGTATTTCTCTGCCTCACCCTCTGACCACCCCTAAAGCGTTTATCAACAGTTCCTTTGTGTGAATGAGTCGACTCTTGTAGCTTGTGTGAACACACACACACACACACAATCTTGTACATAAGAAAATATGAGCTAATATTAATATACTAAGCAATAATATTTTCATGCTATTTTAAATATATAAGAATATCATCACAACTATACAAGTCATACTGTTATTTTCTTATTAATGTGGGATGCTAGAGTTCTTAATATAATTTGTAATTTAAAATGTTGCTGCTGCATGTTTCACTTAGCAGTTTAGTTCTTCTTTTCTCCAAAACCATTTATGGCACAATATATAAAACTGATTTATTTATGTGGCACAACATTAGGAATTGGTTATTCTTGTGACCTGTAATAAAGAATTTTTTTGATTTAGGTTACACAAGTAGTAGTGATAGGCGGTAGTAAATTAAAGTGTTTTATGGAAAATTTAGGCAGTACCAACTATAAAAAATCTGTTTTTGACCACAAATTCAGCAAATATTACTAACAACATTTTTGTAATTTGTGGTATTAAGCTGCTGCTAGTAGATATCGAAAGTTTTCTGTCATTTTCACGAAAACTATTAAAATGCCAACTATTCACATAAAAAATACTTAAACTAAATATCCCTACGTGTTTCTCAAATGTGTAACATTGGCGGTGATATCAGATCGGGCTAATGGCTCGTGGTTTAAAAGGAGTCAGCATTGTGATATACTGATTGCCGCTGACTGTGAGGACAAGGCAAGAATCTTAGCCAGGTGGTTTTGGACTTATTATGATTTATCACATCTCCCCAACCCCTCTTTCAAACAAACACTACACTCTAATGTGAGTGCACATTTTCTAACTGATCTTCCTTAATTTTAACATGAGGCCACTGGTATTTTCATGAAAACTATGGTGGCACAAATAATAGGTGTGGGATATTCTTTATGACTCAAATTTGGTAGTCAATGTTGGCATAGCTCTCAGAAATGTTACTGTTGATGGTGCTCCCAGCCAAATCCACAGTATTTTTATATTTTCTAGAAAAGTATGAGGTCACAAATAAAAGTAGTTGGATGTATTTATAGTAAAACTAAGAAATTTGTGCCATTAATTTAGTGATAATACTATGCGAATATTTTTACGAACACTATTGTGGGTTTGCGGCACAAATTATGTGAATGTACTATACTCTTGGCACAAATTATGTGAATGTACTATACTCTTGGCACAAATTATGTGAATGTACTATACTCTTGGCACAAATTGAGCACTACATATTCGCAGCGCCCAAAGCTTAAATGCATTTAAACGAAAACTATGGCAGAACATAATTTGAGAATTGTGACACAAACTCAGAACATGACAGTGCTATGTATTCACATTCGCAATTTAAACATAATGCTCCGTAATTTATACTGATGGTAAGGAAATACATTTTTTTTAAATATAAATTTTAGTATAATAATGGTAAAAATAATGTTTAATTGCAAACTATACCATCTAGGAATTCAGTACCTCAAATTAGTCTTCATCTCTTATTAGGTGTATACAATAATCAATTCTACAAATAATAAATAAAATTGGATCCTTTTTATAAATCGTTTAAAAACTTAGAAAATAATCAACATTAGCTATTTAAAGAAAAGAGTGTATTTTAAAAATTATTTCATCATTATATTGAACAGCTATATTCAAGTTCCTAGATTTTTTTTTCATCTTTGGTCATAAATATATGGCACTCATATATGTCCGAGTTTGATGCAACCTCAAATAATTATCGTGGACGTCAGTTGGATACAACTATGACGTCACAGGGTGTACAGGCGGGAGAAACTAGGGTCGGCCTTGAAGTGTGGGCTGGCCACACTCAATACAACGTGGTGTTAACACAATTTATTGTTTTAGGGTGTTTTCATGGAAACTATGGTGGTACAAATTATGAGAGTTAAGCTACTATCACACGATACTTGCTTGTTCTAGAAATCAAGTGTGCTAACTAGCGCCTAGATATATGTATACTAGCTAGTACAATAGAAACAGAACTAGAGTATTCACACGCTGATAGTTTGGTACTAGGCTCTAGGGCAAATATTTATGGAACTTCAGAGATTAATTTTAGGTGTAGCAGCTGCATTGAAAATTATGAGAGGGAGCGTCGGAAAAGAATATAGACACGGGACTGGCTGTATGGACGAAATAACGTTCGCGTGGTGCTAAAAAGGATACATTCGGAGTTTAGGTAATAAACATTCGAGGTGACACTAACGTTTAGTATCTCCATAAATGTGTATTCATTTATTCACGATGTGGTCAAAGGTCCCTAAGCCCATGGGTGTACAAGTACAGTATCCTTGTGTAACGGGCAAACCTGGGTTAGCCCCGTTAACACGTGCAAGAGAACGTATATTTGGCTAGTTCCTGCAAATAATCAAAGTTAAACATAACATACTAATGTAAATGCTTCGCTAATAATATATCTCTTTATTTACATACCGCTTCACCGACTCGTCCTGTAAGCCCGATGCCCAATTCGATGACACGCCACAGAAGATAAGTGACCGATCACCACCGCTGGGAATAACTCCGCGTTCGACCGAAAACATCAACCGACTGACCGCTCCAAGAAAAACGTTGGCCAGCGCGCGTAGTTCTAGAAGTTTGGGGGAGGTTCCCTCTTCGCTTCGTACGGGCCTATCCACTATATATACGCCTGACTGCTGGGAAGGAGTACAGAACACGCCAGCAGACGATCGCTTAAACATCGTCTACGCAGGCCTATTAAGCGCGCACTTCCAGTCTGAATCTATCATCTAGTCAACAGTGGTCTTTCTATCCTAGGGGAATGGATACTCTAAACCGGAGGATGTCGAAGGACTCAACTACTACGAGGATTAGATACGACGAGTAGACTCCAGATTAATATGTTATTGTTAGGGTTAGTCTTCGTCCAGCGAGGATTAGTAGAAGTATCATTTGGTAGGGATTAATAATAGGAAACTGTTCGTGTCTATTGTGAGACACTGTAGTTATGTTACCGTTAGGCTAGTTATGCAATATTTAATGTTGAGTCTCCTGGGCCAGGAGAACAGGCTGCAATCTATAATTGTGGTATAGCGCGCTTCTCACGCTCGGGATGGTGAATCCCGCGACACATATGATGTGTCCATTGATGTATATTTAGGATAGCTTGCCTAGGCAGGAGATCGTTTAGGCTATAGGGAGGCCGATGATTAATACCTAATTAGGTTCACTGGTCTATCCCAATGTTGTTGTTGGGAGGTAAAACTGTGGGCCGCTCGTGACTTCCATGATTGGCCCGCGGTATAGTGTTGTTATTGTTTGGCTACTCTCACTTTGCATGTACACTGCTAGTGGGCCGTCTTGCCCCTCAGGCTCGACTGCAGTTGCTACTTATTCATTGTTAGATTTTTGTGGTGTTGCTCACCCTGCGGGTGCTCAACCAGTGGGACGCGTCTCGTCCTCAATTGGCCCGTGGACCTTGATATGTCCTAGTAACTGTTTTTGTACTCTGATAAGGATAGTATATATGTACCAAGGGCTCTCTAGTATAGCTAAACCAGAACCTGCCTGAGGTACGCACTTACTCTGCCTACAAGGCCGACTTGACATGTAAATAGCAGAAAGAATAACACCACGTTTTGCGGTGTGTTATTATCTCGGCGCTTCTCGCCCCCTTGTGGCCAATACTTAGGCAAGCCTGCCACACTTCATTACTTCATTGTTATTAAACTATGTACTTACTGAGATATAAGTGCAATATGTCAAATATCTGTTTTATCATGTATACTCAATCATTAAATTTATTAATCATAATCTCCTCTTGTTCTCATTACTTATATTTAACATGTATGTTCAAAGCGCCGTCCCAGGCGGTGCACTTGATATACAAATGTTCTTTTTAAGGCCTATGCACACTTTATATTCTAAAAAAACAACTACCCAAGGTTGGCATGCTATCAAGTTTATTTAGATTAAAATTGTGTCTGAAACAGTTTTTCGTTTTTAAATGACATATTTGTAATTAAATATATATATTAAATATATTGTCATATTGTGATGATTTGGAATTATAGTAACAAGGATGCTTAGAATAATTTTCTGCCAACAACAAAATCACATCCGATGACCAAGTTGGCGCCATTTCTCTACACACAGTCTCAGCAAGCATTGATTGGTCGAATTACACAGACTAGTGTCAGAATTAGTACTAAAATAGCGCCTGTTCTATCCTCAACATTAGTATGGTAGCCAGTATCAAGAGACAGAATGAGTAAAGTTATTCTGAATCATACGATGCTAGATGTTGACATGCTAGCTAGCACACTGGTTTTCAAGTACGAAATAGTGTCGCGTGATACGGGTATAAGATATTCTTGTGGCACAAATTTAGCACTAAATACTGGCGTAGGTTTCAGAATTTGTGCTGTTATGGGTGTTGCTACGTGAAGTTGGCAGCACCCGGAGTTTTTTTTATGTTTTCACAAAAAACTATGGTGGCACAAATTATGGGGATAGGACAAATTCGGCTCTAAATATTGGTATAGGTTTCAGAATTTGTGCTGTTATGGGTGTTGTTTTTGGTGTTTTCACGAAAATTACAGTGGCACAAATTATGAGGATAGGATATTCTTTCGGCGCAAATTCAGTACTAAATACTGTCGTAGGTTTCAGAATTTGTGACGTTATGGGTGCTGCTATATGAAGTTGGCAGCACCCAGAGTTTGTTTTTATGTTTTCACAAAAACTATGATGGCACAATTTATGGGGATAGTATATTCTTGTGGCACAAATTTAGCAGTAAATATTGGCATAGGTTTCATAGTTTTTGCCAGTAGTGGTGCTGCCAACTTCATGGACCTGCAAAATGGCCAAGTGGTGTGAGTCATCAAAACCATCATACCAATGATCTCTATTAGAATTCAACGACAGGGCCACAAAGATTGGGACAAAGTGATTAAGAAGATAAAGTGAGATTTGAGTTCTGCACTTATCAAGACCACTGGAAAGTCAACATTCGAAATACTAAATGGTTACTGTCCATGATACCATGGAAATTGACAAATGTGAGCTGCAAGAATCCTTGGTGACCACCAACTTTACTACAATATGTAGGGTTTAGTAAAATTCTATCCGAACAAGTACACCACAATACCTACTTTGAAAAATGAGGATTCGCAGGTGTAAAGTTTATTGTTGGAGACAGTGTAGTTATGAGATGAGCACCAGGAGAGCCTATGAAAGGTCAACCCAAATATAGAGGTCCATTAGTGGTAGCTCAGGTACTCCCAGATGGCAACAGCTACCGGTAAACGAAATGAAGGAGGATAGTAGTAAAAGACTCTATTCTACGACTGCCCATGTGTCACATTTGATGAAATGGGGTGATAATGAAATGTCAGAAGATGAGTCCGACTGGGAAGATATTTAATATGAGGAGTTTATTGAAGAACCACTCAAATGGATGTACCAGGTTAACACCCCATGGGAAAACACCAGTGAGTTGTGTGAAACGAGGAACAGGATATATCATCCTACACAGAAGAGACTTCTGCAAGCTCATTTATGGCCCGTTTTAGGTATTGTCTTGTTGTTGTTAAGAAGATGTCTTGACTTTAGAAACGATTAATATTATTGTAGAAACCATTTGTGCAGATGTGAATATAATATCACGTTTTTAATAACGAGACAAGTTATGAACAAAGCGAAAGAGACTCTAAACACTTAATACTACAGTACAGTATTTTCTGTGTAAATACACTTTATAGTACAATAAGTATATATTTATGATTGACTTACAACAAATTCTAAGTGTATAACCCAAACGGGTAGTAAGATGCGTGCTATAAAAATTAATAAAAACAAATTCTAACACAAAGGGAATATTGTCCGAGTAAAAACAGCTTGATTTTAGTATAAGAACCGATAATACTATCTGTATATCAATATCTTAATATAGACGAGCTAAATATATGTCACACGACCACATAACATATGTTTATATTATTGCAGCAAATGCACCTACAATCTCTTAGAACAACTCGTAAATAGTTTCTAGTTCATATTTTACAACCTAGATAGCAAAGAAAGCATTTTGGTACTTGTCTTTAAATAATGCCAAACTTTAAACCTTGTTTTCTCAAAACGCACGATTTTCAAACTTACGTAACTTATGTAATAGCCTTATACATGTGATCATGTTGTTTGTAAAGGGTCATGATGATATGGGGAAGAGAAACAGCTACAGTAATGGAATGTGGAAGTGAGCGAGTGTGGAATGAAATTTAATATAGTGAAGTGTGAAGTAATGGTAATGTCAAGGAATAGGATAAGGGTTAATAAGGCTATAAAGTTGGATAGAGTAGAGCTGAGACAAGTACAGAACGTAAATTATCTTGAAAGTGTGATTGAGGGGAAGGATGAGAATAAAGAGGATTTAATAAGAAGAGCACAGCACGGAAGTTGTTCTATAGGTGCGTAAACACCTGCTATGGAGAAAAGAAGTCCCCTTGAAGTGTAGTAAGTGTTGTACAGGGAATACTTTGTACTCATTGTCACATATGCAGCAGAAACATGGACAATGAATTTAAGAGTGAGCAGGAAAGTGGAGTCAATGGGAATGAAGTTTGTGAGAAGCTTGTTACTGTAATGAGGAGAAACAATATTAGGATTGAAGTTGTCCGGGAATGAGTGGGGGTTCAGGAAGTACATGAGATAGTAGAGGAAGCAAGACTGAGATTGTATGGTCACGTAATGAGAATGGAAAAGGAGAGGATGCCAAAGAAAATGATGAAAATGAAGTTTGTAGGATAAAGACTGCAAGGGAGTCCAATAAATATATGGGAGGAGCAGATAACAGAAAGTGTGCATGTGGAAGGATAGAGGAAGATGGAGTCATTTTAGTAAACTGAATCGGCCACAGCCTGAAAATAGATGTTGATGATGACGATGATGGTGATGTGATCTAATAGAAATAAATGTGATTACAAATGAAAAACATAACTAACCATCTTGACATATTTTATTGACATGTATTATTACATCGAATAAGGCACAATTCCATTCTTTTCACAATAGTATAGCTATTTACAATATCTAGTTAACTAATGAAAATACCTGTCATAAAAATAATGTAAAGTACCGAGGATCTATTTGTTGATTGGATTGAATTTTTGACAAACCAATAGAACTTTTGCACATTTTAATCAAGATAGACATTGTAAATCAAATCTTTTTTTTAAAGCTCAGCAATCTTCCTTAAGGATAAAAAAACATATATGTGATGAATAGATGCATTTTTTTTCCCTGCATCTTGTATATAAATATATATACATTACAGTAAACATTAATTTACAACCAAAAATACAATGATAGCTAATGAAATACATTCCCTAATTAGTGGCGGAGCAACTATACCCCACCCCCACAATTGCAGGTAGGAGGGTTGACTGCTGAGGTTCTACCCAACGCTGTGAATAAATGACAAAAAATTTCAATATTTATTTTGTCATCAGTTAAGGTAAGCAAATTCTTTAGGATGAAACACTGCTGTGTGAAGGTTGCCGAATGAAAGTGTACAAACAGCCTATAAGGAAACCGTGAAGCTAGAATATTGCAGTTGGCAACACTTCTGCTTAACATTCACCACCACTATCCAATCACAGCCTCAAGAACCAAGTAGTGCAAAACACTGAATATAAGCCCAAAGAATTAGCTGCATTTCAGATAATTAATTTCACATAGTCAGTAATTAACTAAATATGTGATAATTATGTATTATATATTTAAATTATATATATATATATACACATACATAACTCAATATATTTATTTATTAATGACCAGACAAGTATGTATATAATTAAAGGAAAATTTTGATTAACAAATCCCAAGTCAGTAAGTCTTTGATTAATAAGAAATAGATATTTTGTCATTAATAAATAAATTAGTATATAGAGAAAAAAGTTATTTACTATCTAAAGATCTAGTGACTTGGTTTTTTTAGTACCTCATTAGCATATGATTTGATTGGGCGTCCACAAATTCATTTTCCATATAAACAGCCAGTTGATTAAGGAGAAAGGGGATGCCCCAAATTTCTGGCTCCATCACTGACCACGATACAGTCAAACAACACCCTCTGCCTATCAGGTAGATACATTTTATATTTTTCATACCGGAATATTACTTATTAATTTGATCACATGGATACAGCTTTTTTTTTTTGTAAGAAAAGATTCTAATAACATATTGTCATATTTTACAAATTGGATCTAAGATGAAAGCATATGTTATTTTCATAAGTTTAGCCAGTATTGACAGTCTAGCAACACCTCAATGTTTCTCTGCCCCCAAACATATAAAGGAACTTCATATCCTTTTTCTAGATGCTACATTAGGTGTTTCATTGTAATTATTATTTCTTACAATAATAAAACATATTAACTACCCCAACCCCAACACCCCAATTCAAGACCTTATTAGAGTGGAGTCCAAGACACAAACACTCTCCTCCCACCCTCCATACTAATACAGTCCTATTAATGACCCGTAATGATAATAACTTTTTTTAAAGTATTTTTGAAACAAGACTCCGATGATTTGAAATAGACTATAATTATGGGTTTAGAGAATCTAATAACCCAGACATGTTAAGAACTTGATAAATTAAAATACACCACTCTTTTTGGAAATAATCCTGATATTTCTATTACTTTTAACCATTGAAGTTCCACAATTCTCAAATAAATTTTGGTGAGAAGCTTGATATGTGGGTGAATTTTAGAACTATCACAGTTCAACCTTTAAAGGGGATACAAACAATATATATATATATATTATATATATATATATATATATATATACATTTAACATATAAATATTGTATATAGATGAAAACACTTGGTGAGTAAATGACCCACTGCGTTATCGAGTCAAATTTGGCGTATTATGAAATCAGCTAGCTTTTTCTGGCCAATAAATTGAATATATTTTTCATGACTGGACCTATGACGTAATTTAGATTTGTAGAGTATTGTGGCATGTCTCCAGTAAGAAGAGTTTGTTAAAACTCTACCTGTGAGTGTTTCATTATTCAGTAGAACACTCATTGGTCAGGTATCAATGGACATACATTTCCTTGTGAGATATGTAGTAGAGCAGAGCAAATGTATGGTTGGTAGGATTGGAGACCTAGTGTGTGTGAGATAAAAACCACTAACAAAAACAAAAACACATTTCAAAATCTAGCTTTCACTGCTACAATCGACTTCTTCATGTGCCGAGAGTAAACTAATGAGTGGTGGTTGCTCTTGGTTGAAATGAAGGATTGACTGTCAACAGCTATATAGTTGAAAATAGCTGTCGACAGTCAAAATTTCAGTCTAGCCAACAACAGTAGCTAACAAGGCTTTTATATTCATTACTTGAGGGAGTTAATTTTGCCAGTTAAAATAGGTTTTTGTGCATTTTAGTGGTTTTATCTCAAAAACTCCAGCATCCTTCCAACTATGAACAAAGAATGTACTTGTATGTTTTATTTCACACTAAATAATGTCCAAACACAAATAACTAACCAAGGAATGAATGACAATATTGTGTTCAGAACTAGGTTTGTTTAGCTGTAGGATGTTTTAATTATCTGAAACAGAAACCTCTATAATCCATCTGGTTGTCCTACACATGTGCTCAGAAAATAGACTTCTGTTTGTGAATAGTCTTTTTACCGCTAGAAATTCTACTTCCCATTCAAAATATACACATCTCACACTAGTTTAAAGGCAAAGGATGAGAAAGGGAAGTTTTAAGGATATGTTACAGGATTTCCCCATACAAAGAATGATAAAATTAGGAGGTGTAGCCCGGCCAGTTCAACCTCGATGTGGTAGTTCACAATTAAACTTTTCATTAATCATAGAATATTTTTGTTTATTGGTTAAACACATAAGAATGATTAGATTGAATCTATTTATAAAAAAAATCCGACATTGTACCCTTTGAAAAACCTATTTGATACTCCTAACTACCTTATAAAGAGAAAAATAACCTCAAGAGCTTCTCAAGAACATGCCAAAAAATAACACATAGGCCTACTGTTGATATTAAAGATTTTAAAGAATATGACCGATATGGATTTTTTTTAGTAAACTATGATACATATTTTAAAAACAAGGATCAGCCAACATAACTATTTTCAAGTAAACCTTTGACAATAAACATATCCTATTAATAATGCCATTAACAATAACAAAAATACTTCAAATT
The DNA here is from genome assembly GCA_039000515.1 of Timema cristinae. NCBI lineage: Eukaryota > Metazoa > Arthropoda > Insecta > Phasmatodea > Timematidae > Timema > Timema cristinae. Next base: position 2,718,185 of record JBCFYV010000003.1, on the reverse strand, counting down.
AGTATTAAGTACAGCCAGCAATAAATAATTTAAAAATACTGTACATTACAAAAATTACAATAGTAAGCAAATTAATTTACACATTGCACTCTTTTTTCAAGATTATATTAAATTAGAAAAATTAAACTTTGACAAACCGCTAAACTGTTATTCTTTTTGACACTTGGGTGGTTCAACCCGCACCCAAGGTTCATGTGTCGTGATTCTAATAAAATAATTACTACACAATTCATGGAGTACAACTATGTTCTGTTAGCATTAAGATAAACCATACACAGTGACATTTATTTATTTACTATCAATTAAATACCAAATAAACATTCAGTTTTGTTGTAACATAGCAGAAATAATTATTTCAAATAAAACTTCACCTTAAATAATTAATTACTAAGAGTTTAAAAGTGTGTTAATAAATATTGATTGATAAATTTTCAGCAGGGATTAAATTGGCAATCTTAAAATCATCCAAAATATTCCCAAGCCCAAAATACTGTCACCTACTGGCTACCATTTTTAAAAAACAAGTGTTAAGAGATAAATGATATATAATACTTATAATGGCGTATATTTTAAGAAGAGAATAACAATTTCATATGCATTTCACATGTTTAAAATTTGGTTAGTCATAGCAAAGTATGTATTTCATTGGAATGCATTTTGATAGATATTTATTTTTCTAATATGTCACATTAAAACATATTTTTTTATCTGTCACCCAAAGTGATTTTGGGAAATAAACATTTTTTTTTAAATTCTAAAACATCCTTAAATTAATGGAATGTTCTTAATTTCGCTAATGTATTTGCGATATATCAAACAAATGTTTATTTTATTCAACTCAAGGCAACATTTAATTTGCATGAATTATCAAGTGTCCTAGACAAGATATGTTGAAATCATCAGTGAGTTTTTAAGGCATTTTCTAAAATATTACCTTTTGTCACCTTATTTCCCCCAATAATTTATGACAAGGTTTCGTTTAAACCCCATTGAGTATATTTATATGAATGGGTTATATATAATGATATCAGAGGTAGAACAGATTTTTTTTGATAAGTTAATATATATATAATTTTATTCACTGTAGCTTTGTTTACAAACTGGTAGGTGGTGAACAAAGAACTTTATCCAAAATGTTGTTTTAGTACGAGTTGTGTAAGTCAAATAACAAATGAAAAAATATTGATTGTTCACAGTGATGGCAACATCAGGGAGTCAATAATTGAAAATTATTACTTAAATATCATCAAGATTCCATAACCACTTCCCCCCGCCTCTCCTTCTATAGCACCCTATGATCAGGGATGCTCTAAGAGACAGTTTTGTAATATTAGATGCTCCAAGAAACTATTTACAGAAAGTGTTCATGGTAATTTGGTTCAAATGTATCTAAAGAATGCTGATTAAATCTTATTCATTTGTTGATCATTTTTATCCTATTTTGAAATACATACATAGATTAATGGACAAGTGAATGATCAGCTGAAATGATTTTACATTGCGGGGTTAAGAATTACAGTCCAATTTTCACAGGAAAGGATTTTTAAACAATACAAATATATTTTTTGCAGCCAAAATTGATAACATTTAACTATTTTATTGGTGAAATTTTAAATATATTTAAACTATCTAAAGTGACAGCTTTATGTATAAATATGTGAAAATCTACCTTGTATTTTTTATCATCTGATAAGAAAGAGCCTTCCTCTAAATATGCTCTATCAGCAGAAACAAGTGACAAACGAGTCCACCACTGTTCTGCTGCCATTGTCCTTGTTTGTGTTATGAGAACTAGATTTTGTTTTGTAATTCATTACCTTTTGTCATTGTGTTCTATTGTCTTTTTCGGAGCTATTTTGATTATTATTATCTATAGATATCTAAACATTGTGTTCATAGCAAGAACGTCCTAAATGTAAGTCTATAACTAAAATATTGGTTGGTTGCTAATGTCCAGGATACTGCAGTGCTTCCATTTCAATCATGACACATACAAGACATTAGATAGAGTGCATAAATATTGTTTTCATGTATTTCTAAATCATTATTAACCTAACAATTTGGTATAGAGCAAACACATGTGTTGTCTAAAACTAATATGAACATACATTTTTATAAAACCAGTCCAAAGCTAACCAATGTTTTCTGAAGGGATTGTAAGAGAATGAATAAATGTTTGGTTCCCATATCAAAAAAATGTAACAATAGTGTTAGTAAATGTAACAATAGTGTTAGTAAATGAGGTTAACTGCAAAAAACTTTGTATTTTAAGATCCTAAAGAAAAGAATATAAAATACACTTGAATAGTGAATCATTTTTTACTGTATGAAGTAATTTGACACTAGAATAGTTAAGACCTTAAGCGGTTAATTACTTAGGGAGGTTTCTGTGCTAGTTCTGCTATAATCTTATATATAAAATTCTCGTGTCACAATGTTCGTTCCTGTACTCCTCCGAAACGGCTTGACCGATTCTCATGAAATTTTGTGAGCATATTGAGTAGGTCTGAGAATCGGCCAACATCTATTTTTCATACCCCTTAGTGATAAGGGTTGTCCACCCTTAACATTTTTCTTTAATTTTTAGACATTTTTTTTAATTTCTTTATTTTTTTATTATGTCGCATTAAAAATACATACAACCTTAAATTTTTACCCTTTTATCACCAACCCCTATTTTTTAATAGCCATTTTAGTAATTTAATCATTTTTCATCCCCGGTCGATATATATATATATATATATATAGACTATGTATTTTATATATATGTATATATAATATATATATTTTCATATATGTATCTATGTATATATATATAAAAAGAAAAGTTCTGACTCATCAAGGCCCAACCCAAACCCTTGGACCTAGAAAGCTGAAATTTTGCACAGAGGTTCCCTTTATGATGTATACAAGGAACAAGGACGGATTTTTTGAAATTCCCACGGGATAGGGAATAAAGAGTATTAATATAATTATTATAACACACTGGGTAACGGGCAGCGTTGGGAGTTGGGATTATGTATTTCTTATCCCACAGAGGGTCACGGGAAACGCCGTGCGGGACTGCTAGTTATGTTATAAATTATAATGTATCCTCTAACCACTGTGAATACATACATTCTCATCGTTTTTACATTTCTGAGATATATTTAAGCTTTATAATCTATTTTCAATAAGTACTTTTCAGGTTCACTAACAAACATGACATAGCTTGTGCTCAAGGTAGTAACAAACTAAATGGTGAAGTGCATCAGTTTACAAGGTGGGCCATCAATAATGTTTACATGGTGCTTCTAGTTGTAAGTACAAGTACCACAACTGCAGCGTCTATGAATCTGCACAGCTCGATAAGCTGAAGACTGCATTTTAATGGATGATTTACTCTGAATTTGTTTGTTTACCACTCCACCAATTTATAAACAAATTCTCTTTTAAACTTACTCAGCCCTCTTATTCCACTTGATATGTTGATCAAACACATAGGTTGTATTAAATATTATAAATTGCAGAGCTTATCAATCTAATTAAATTCTTCAGTATACTTTGAAACATTTTGATGAAATTAATTAGATTAACAAATGTATTTTAAACAGCTTTGCAGCCATCAAATTAAAATAAACTAAACATTTAATATATTGTCAGAGTGATAATTTTTTAAATATGTTTTTCATTTCTTTTCTGTATTAAGACCATTTGTATTCATACAACAATAATACTTAGTTTATTAAAAATTGAATAGAATAATAAAAAATATATCAAACATCCCAGTATTCCAGTCTAAAAGAACAACTCATCTTGGTTGAAAATGAGAACAAATTAGATTAATCCCAGATAAGAAATGCAATTGAATTTTTTTCATGTTTCAATTTAATATTTCAGTTATTATTTATAGGTCATATTGTAGTATCACAAACACAGTTATTATAACACTTTAGTACATATTATGTACATGAATGTCACAGCAGAAAAGTGCTAATAACAAATTGTCAAATAGATGAATATTAAATATATTTTAAAGTAAATTTCTCATCTATAATTTCTGTAATATTTGAACCTTTGATATGTTTCTTAATTATTTTTTTTTAACAACAAGATAGGGTTTAAATGTATTTTAACTTAAAATAACTGAAAATTCATAGGAATAATCATGGGCGTCGTTAGCTATAAATATTTGGGGGGGGGGGGGGGGGGGGGGACGTACAGTTTTTAATTGAAAGCTAATTTTATTGTTACTTTGTTCTGGTATATCATCATAGTAAAATACGTCATGCTCATTAAATCTAATTGCAAAATATAAATTTAAGTCAAAACCCACAAAACAAAATAAATTTCTAACAAATCCTATTTGATAATAAAGAGAAGAAATTAACAATAACAAAAATTGTCATTAGGATGGAAAAGGCTACAATGTCCTCTTTCTGAATTTAGAGCTAAAATACAAATGTAGAAGGCTACCAAGTTTTCTTACATCAATTGAGTTCATAACCATGTCCCTAATATGTCAAAAAATCAATTCAATAACTAATAAAACAAATAAAAAGAACACCAAATAATAACATTAGGATAAAACTGATACAAAAGTCCTTCTCCGTAATTCAGACCTGGAGACCAGTGTTGCAGTGACTTTCCTAAGATCGACTGAGTCCAAGATGTCGTTGTGAACACGACAGAGGGCAACGTGGTTCAATCTCTTGTGAGTCATTGTGGAACAATATGTCTTCAGTAATCTGAAACTTCTCTCTGCCTCACAAGACGAGCTGGGTAGAACCAGCAGCAGCCGAACAAGATGCTCCATATTTGAAAACAAATAGTAGTATTTCATGGAATGTTGTAAGCCCTATCATTGTTTAGTTACCGAGTCGAGTTGGTTGTGAATTGAATTTTCTCTTTGTAATGCATAAGTTACTTTATTCCATTATACAACTCAACTAACTAAAATTTATCATGTAAGGTAAATTTATTGAATGAAATTATAATTATTGGGGGGGATGTGTGTCCCCGATGAGTTATTGGGCGGGGGAGGGGTGTTCCCCCAATCTTACCGCTAACGACGCCCATGCAATAATATATACAATTATTAAGTGATAAACATTTTAAAGTAAATATTTTAAACAAATCTAGATTAAAAATTATTCTTAATCAACATTCTCTAATAAAATAAAATACAACAAAACTAAACTTACACCACACTCCCGATATACACATACCTACATATGTGGACATAAAATTATGTACACTTTTTTAGCTGGGCAACTATAAAGTATTTATATTAATAATAATTCACAAGTACTACATTTGAAAATTCTAAGCACACTTCCGTATTTTCAGAATTTTAGTTTGGAAAAAAACAAACACATAAATTGCCTTTGCCGGCAAATACGGCGATTGCGAATCACATGTTCACTGTGTTTACAAAACTAGTAACATAAAATGTTTACAACTTTTTGAAAGTTGAATTAAAAGTCATAGGAACCATTTAATTTCCCATAGTTTATGAATGATTTAAAGTTCCATTTATTTGCGAGTGTGCAATAATTTATCTGTACCATTTTCTGTGCTCTCTCAGATAAAGGTAAAGGAAGCACCATGCTGTTGCAAATAGTGTTGATTGAAATTGTATGTAGTGACTTCGTTGATTGGATCCTTTGTCAACTATTCTTGTACACACAGAACCTCCACTCCAGCAACAATGGCACATTACGATGGAAGCTTGAACAAACCGTCAACAAACAGTAAATACATTTTTTAAAATTGCACAAATATATGTATCTATCAAGCAATAAACATTAATACAAGGGCAAGGCCAACAAACTTAGCAGACAAATTTAGGCATTATTTTTTCACAGCTAAAACACAATAGAACACACCATAGTAATTTTTAGGACAGATTAGGCTTTTTTTTTCAGCAGAATATAGTATAACTGACTAGACTTTGGCTAGTGATTGATCATTGTGGCGTGGAGTTTGTATTTTCCTCTTCAAATATGTCTAGAGTCTTAAATGTAGATGGATGGATTTAACAAAACTGAGCCGAGTAGGCTTACTAGGAGGGAAAGGATGAAGAAATAAATGGATCTCAGGTTTAGACCAAAATTGGTGGGGTCTAATTTGGTTATATTTTGGTGAGAAAGTTCCCACCGACCAAACTGAGAACTATTGCAACTTTTATCTGAGTATTCCTGCAAATGTATTCAGCAATGCACTGGTGAGCTATATTTTCTGAGGAGCACTCATAATGGGCTTCCATAGAATGCTCTTCTTGTGTGAGTTGGCTGTTGAACAATGATAGTTGCTATCTTGATGTGATACAAGAGTAGGAACCTTTGGTCTGATCTGTATTGTGGCTCGGTCAAGCAATTTAGAGTGAATCCAAGAAGCTCTACTCACATCAGTCATTTCTATTCTAACCAACTGCATGAAAAATGTAGCTGTACAAAATATATCCATCTACATTCAACTAAGAGGCAAGTTTAAAAAGGCAAACAAAGGATCCAAGCAACAATAATCAATCTCCAGCAAGAACCCAGTCTACTTTATTCTACCCCAAAAATACTGTTATGATATGTTTTGTTGTGCATTAATTATGGATTTTAAGGCCCACATTTTTCTTGTAAATGTGTAGGCCTTACCCTTCTTTCCTCTTTTCAATGTGTATTAATAAGTAAATATAAATTTATCAAAATTATTTACAATGAACATTTATTATGTGGAAAAGCTGGAAGTTTCAAGTTATGAAATCTGTGTAGTTTATCCAGGTGGGTTACAAGTTTATTTCCCCATCTCTTGAAATTTGAAAACCTCCAGGTCAAGCGGTATTTAATGTTTACCGAGGACATGATTCTGATTCACCGCATGAATTTTCCCCCGATACCTCCATCTTCCATATTCCAAAAAGTAGTTCTGGGTATGGCCCTGGTACATCATGTATTTATTTAGATTTAATTTGTGAAGCAACTTATTATTAATATTAGTATGCACTTAATGCAAGGAATGATGCTATAACTGATTTTGGTCAGGACAGTCCGAGGACCTGAAGAATCCTACAATATAGAAGTATTCTGGTAATAAAAAGGGTCTTTCAGACGGCCCTTTCTACCAAATCCTACTATAGAAAGGTCAGTTTGAACAAGTTTATAGTGATTGACATTTCTCAGATGTTGTATTCAGTCTACAAACTCTGACAATATATCTAACAAAAAAAGGAATTTTTGACAGATTTTACTCCATTAACAGTCATTTCTGAAACAATGTTCATTAATCTCTTTTGATTCAGGTTATACCTGCACAGGTGGCATTAAGGTCCAAATTTTTGACTCACGTCGTAGCAGGTCATGTGTTCATCATCCCAGCCCCCTTTTCTACAACACACACTAATGCATATACAATACCTACCCTCCTAATGACTAGACCTAACTATATAAGCAAGAATCCTTCATTTGTAGTATCATAATATTATTATTTATATTTAGAAGAGATAGTCATATTTCAAAAGGTCTTCAAAGTGTTAATTATATATCTTTTATATACAAAGCTTCAAAGTTATTACCCTCTTAAACTCGTTTCTAGAGCTTGGACGGATCATAGTTCTCAAACTTCCACTGCTGCCGCTCGTTATCACTCGAGCACTCTTCCATTAATAACTTCTGCTTACTTTCGGAGATAGCCAAACATTTTTTACTGCTTCCATGTAGAATCAAATGAGTCTGTAAAATAACACATTCCAAATAAGAATAAACCAAACATATATAAAGTGGATAAAACTTAAATGATCAGAAAAATATTTGTACATTGAAAAAAGACATCTGGATGTGGGGAATGAAAGAGGAACTGTTGGTTTAGTGCCAATAGAGTACCATTGAGCTCTCCAGGATACCTCTGGGTTATTCTTCACTCAAAGTGATGCTATCATTGATACCACAGTCACCAGCGAGTGACTCTGAGGTCGGCTTTATGCTGCTGAGTACAATGAAACTGTACAGGAAAGCAAACAATACAAGCTACCCTGCTTCAGTGTCACTCTCGTATCAGTCTGCCCTGCTGATGATGGGTAGCTCAGGTTCAAATCCCGGCTGAATCTAATGAGGGTGGTTTTCCCTAAAATGGTTTCCCACTCTTCTTCCACACTAATGCAGGTAGCTTACCTCTAAAATACTTCCTTCCCCATCCCTACCCCATTAGAATTATTATCAAATATGTATGTTAGGGTGTCCCTTATTTGGGCGGAAAAAAAATGTTGAGTTCAACTCAACGCACATCCCATATTTTTTTTTAATCTGGTCACACTTACTCTGATAACAAATTTCCATTCAATTGTATGACATAACCCGTGCTGACTTTATCTTGAAATTTTAAGCCTATACTTCAAACTAAGGAGGATTATGGAATATCAGATAGACATAAATAAATAGTTACATATATAATAATAATACTTAGTGGCTTATTACAATGAAACCATACAAACTTAAAATATATTATGTAATAACACAAATTATTGTGGGTATTTTCGTTTTAATGTTTATTTCTTGCAGTCTGGGTAAAGCTGTCGCTGTTCTTGGACATAGAGAAACACAAACTGTTTCTGCTCCCTATATACAGACAATAGTTCATTAAAGTCTTGCATTAATTTAACAGCTTGTTCATTTGTGTAATTTTCTGCTTTTAAAGAGTCCACCATTTGTTTAGCATTTGAAAATTAATTATTTTCTTACCATGTAGAAGGGCATTCCTCCAGAAATCTATTTATTTGCAGATGAGAAAAACAATTTTTACTTTCGTCCGAAACATTTTTTTTTTCTAAAAATAAATAAATTGCAAAATGGAGTTAGAAGAAAAAATAAAACTTTATAACATTATGAAGTATACTTGAAAAAACTTATCAAACAATTTTTCGTCCAATTCGCCAGGTGGTACAATATATTTCCTTTTCATTTTTCGACCCACATTACTCAAATTTCTGACCATTTTAATTTTTATTTCCACATCAATATCTTCATCAGATAATTATAAAATTGACATTCCATCTTATAAATACTACAAGTGTTGGCTAAATCTCTTCAAAGCTGCTTTAGAAAATTTTGGTTCCAACATTCTGTATTCTTTTAATGACTTTAAAAAGCACAAATTTTAATAAGAAGCCCTTACTGCTGATTTACACCTAAGCCATGGCTTACAATACATTTTCACAATGAATAAACATATATTTTTATGAATAAATTTCTCTTGCCATCCACCGAGCATGGTGCATTGCACCAGGGGGATAGATTTTCATTTTCCACTTCAAATATCCTCCCAGAAACATTACATATAATTCTATAAGTTTGCGATAGTCACTTCTTGATATTTGTTTCCTGCAGTTCCTTTTGAAGAAACTCCAATATGACCTGTATTTCAGAGTCATTAAAACTGCTTTCTATGAATTCTGGGTCATTCTGAAAATCATCACTATTATGTTATTTTTCCAACTTTCTTTGAGTTGTTTGAAAATGGAATATCCGGGCTGCATGTTACCTAAAGTATTTTACTTTCAAATAAACTACATAAAATTTATTTGTAGATGTGATGTCGGGAAGGTAGAAACAATCTTCTGTTTAATTTTTGCTCAATAAGCAGGCAGGCACCTTTGATGCAGCCCGTGTCTGAAGCAGTTGTACTAAAAAAATTATTTGCACTTTATCTTCTAGTACCCAATCTTGTAATGCATTCCAAACTGTTGTGCCTGTTCCTTACAGGAAGAATTGAGTTATTTCGGAACACCAATCAGTTTTTTGTTGACTCCATTTGTAACAACTATTGGTAGTATTTTCTTGTTTGAATTTCTAACATTTTCGTGAAGAGCAGATGTTATTCAGCACATTCCCTTCTTATTTTTCCTTGGGATTGTGGACTGACTAATAGTGTTCTTAGCAACGTCATGACCAAGCACTCTTGCTGCCATCTGGAGGTGTAAACAGCATCTTGTACACTTAATTGGCATCAGTTTATGCAGATACCAGGTTTGGTGTAATGAAATCTTTAGTAGCTCTTCGGGTCAGATTCTGCCTAGATGTGTCATCAGGCAATTTGGGCAGACAATTACAATCACTGCTTTCAGTGTCTGTACCTGACCTGGAAATTGACTCTTCAGATGATAACATAACATATGAAAGTGAAGAGATTGATACTCCACTCTGGTGACTGGATTTGAGCTATTTGAAGAGAATTTGCATAAGCAATATCAAAGAGATTGTCAAGATTGCTTTCAAATGCTTCTTCATAAAGTTTAAAAATTGTTAGAATTATTTTGTGTTTTTTGCAACTTCCTCCATTCAGAATATAAGTCCATTAGTAGTTGTTTTTTTTTACAAGTTTTGAAGGGATCTTGTCGGTGTTCTAGGTTCTAGCTTTTCCCCAGAATATTACACATTCACTAACAACTAGATATATACTTTCACTAATGGTGAATTTAACTTTTCATATGTTAAAAAGCATCAAAGCCAACACTTGATGATATGATGATAATTTAGAGCCATATATTTGGTGGTTACCTTCTACAACAAAAACACCTCTTTATTACAACCAAGCAAATTGTGTGACAGATTGAGAGCACAACAGAATAAAATATGTTCATCTAACATCGTTGTATACAATAAACTTATGAACTGTGCCAATTAGACCCAACGCTACAAGTGGGGAGAGACATGTTCACATAAACATTCAAGGTCAAGTCGGAACGGCTTAATAGGCTTCAGCCACAGTGATATTTACCTCAAGAAACTTTTATGACCTTAGGAACAATTCTAACAGGTATATGTTTAAAAGTTAAGAAATAAGAGACACTCTAATGTATATAACCTGAACAGGTAGTAAGATACAGTGAAAAAAAAAAATTAAACTTATTTAACAATATAAGTTTTTAAATGAAGTGTAATCATTGTGAGAGAATATTCTGTACCTATTTTGGGCTTTATCTAAATTTAAAAGCAGACAGATAAATCTAATAGTTTTAAATGTTGGTGTGTTGGTTGATAATATCCAACATACTGAAGTACTTTAATTTAACTTCTTGCATCCCAAAAGTGATAAGTTAGTGAAATAGATTAGTTGTAGAATGAGATTCTATACAAAGTAAACATAGAGGAGTTGGATAGTGTTTGTGGAGGTGGAAAGCAAGCAATCACGATCTGAAGAGACTTTGAGGGGTTGAGTGTCTTGTCGTTGATATTACTTCACATTTTGTTAGTGGTGACATTTACACACACAAAAAAAAAATCCCCCTCTTGCTTGATGGTTGGGAGTGATATTACTCTGAGACTAGTCTGTAGAATGATTGTAACTCTGAAGTTTGCTTTGTATCCACCAGTATGATGGAATCCACTGGAGATGTGAAGCTGCAAAGTAGCATCATACATGAAGCATTAAGCACACAGCTTGTATTGCTGCTGGCTTAGAGAAAATGAGAGCTACTGCTTTCTGATAGGATGTTACATGGTACAGAAGTCATGCATCAAGGAATAAAGGAGAAGATTAATTCACTCGACAATAATTCTACCCGGGGGTGAGCGGATTCCAAGCAGTCCTTAACATGCATTCATAAATACAAATGAAGCTATTACAAGCTGATGAGTGAAGAGGTGAGATGAAAGATTTATATTTTTTTATTAGTAAATTTAATCCGAAGCCACTTCAGCTACATTACCAATGATTACATCACTATTCAATCCACTTAAAACATAAGCTTCTAATCTATACTGACACAATTAAAAAATGCTTCTAAATTGTTTGACAACTTAATTATGGGAGCCTATTGTTGAAATATTTAACTTTGTAAAATAATTCCCACCATTGCAGCCATTGCTATATTTTCTTGTCAGTGAATAAGTAATAATCATAACTAGCAAGAGATGGATCTTTTGTTATTGAACGCCTTGGTAAGATTATACTAGTGACTTTGTTGGAAGAGTAGACACATTAGCAAGTGGCAATTCCTTTAGGGATGTGGGAAGCTTAGAGGTATTCGTTTATTTTTAAATAGTTCATGAATGTATTGTTTTGGCTCTTTAGACTATATCACAGTGACAGAGTTTAGAGCAGAGGTCCCCAATATTTTTGTACCTTAGAGCACATTCAAAACTAATGGTAGTGCTGTGGGCACCAATTACTTTTTCAAAGAAAATTTACTAACTCCGCCAGGCTCAGAGGTCAGCCTCAACACTAATACACACGGCCGGTCAACTGCCATATTAGGTTCCAACAGCGAGTTTTAACAAGACCAAAATAAAGACACAAGGAATATTTAACTATTATTATTATTATTATTATTATTAGCACCGCGTCTTACTACCCGTTCGGGTTATACGCACTTACGCTAATGTGTAATGGTAGGGTGATTGTGAGATGAAATGAAGGACCTACAGTTTAACGTGGAATCCGAACCACGGTGGAGACCTGGCATTCCTCACATTCACAAGATGTCTTGTCAGAGGTGAAGGAAGGGTTTGGTAATCAGATAAATCTTTGCCGGGACCGGGGATTGAACCCGGCCGCCAGCATAGAAGTCTGACACCTTACCCCTAGACCAAATATTTAACTACTCACCACCATTTTGGTGCTTGTGTACATTAAAATATATTTATCTGTGTTTATTCTGGCAACAAAGCTGGGTAGACAAATGTCAAGATATTTACAAAGGAAATAAGAAGTATTAGGATGTATTAGTGAGTGTGAAGAGAATTATGGAGTAGGTCTTTGAGATTAGGAAATGGCAAAACCATTCAGCTTGAAACTATGTTGGTGGTTCTGAGTAAGAGTACATTTTGTAAATGAGCCGCCAAAGAAAGAGGAATAAGGGGGAGAGATTAGAAAAAGGGGGGAGGGGGATTTCAATCACCAACTTCTTGAGAACAGCATACCTGGATATAAGCACAAACTTGATTTTTGTTGGAAAAGTGACAGATTAAAATTATTAGTCAAGAACAATTCCACTGTGGTCAAAAAGTGGCGGGCAGATGCAAAAGGCTCGGTGGGCGCCATGGTGCCCACGGGCAAAGAGTTGGGGACCCCTGGTTTAGAGGATAATGAGTACACTGTGCAACAATAAGTTACTTGAGACTTTCGGCACTGTAGATCTACACAATATGAAGAACAGTGAAATAAGTATTTGTGTTGGTAATTAAGTTGGGTTGCAGGGTTAACCCAAGGGTTAGGGTGACAATTAAATAACGTTTTATTGAAAAACAGAATTAAACTGTGAAAGTTATGCATTTTTGTGATAATCTACATAAGCTCTTTTCAGTTATAATATGGTTAAGTTTCAATGTAATTTAATTATGAAGATAAAATGTAAATAATATTAGTTTGAAGGATGGTGTCTCATAACACCTTAATGCGTGGAAGTATTTTTTGATCTGCCTCTTGTTATTTCTTTGATCAAACCATTTTTATGATTATTTTATTACTAATATTGGCGTCTATAGCCCCGGGTGACTTTATGTGATCCAAAGTGTTTTTGTAATCACTGCTTTAAAAGCTACCTCGAGTTTATTTTATGGTAATTAAGGATATATATTAAATAATTTAAGTGCCCTAAATTTATATTAAGAACTTCTGAAATAAAAGTATAAGGGATGACCTAGCAAGGGAAGGGGGACTATAAATATGCTGCCATGTTGGTTTATTTCACTCTCCTTTTTATTTTCTCGAATATGATATGAATAAAATCAAACTCCAAATAGCTTACTGGGGCATCAAACTAAGATTTTTTTTTAAATATGAGAATTGATCTAAATATCTTCTAGGGCAGTGGCTTTCAACCTCTTTTGTTTGTGTACCCCAGATATAATCTAACATTGTACCCCAAGGTTGTTGGCCCATAATACAAGTTGTACATATTCTATAATCTACATTGTGAAGAGAGACAAATAAATATGTGCCTGACTATTTACTGTTTATAATATATATATTGTATAGTTAAATGTTATATGCCTCGTTGAATACCACTGTTTTTGGGGTCCATAAAAATTTCAAAAAATTTTTCTGAAATAATATAACTTATAATAGATTCTAGAAAATAATAATTTCCAAATAAATTTTAGGTAAAGGTGAGGCCCATTCCCATTTCCAAACGGTTTTCCTGGAGCTACTTAGTGTTGGGGGCAGGAAGGGATTCTTCTCCCAAAATGTCAATTGCCCCATCCACCCAACACAAATAAGGTTCTGCCACCACAGATACTAATTACTGTTATACCTATGATGTTTAACAATGAGGAGGCACGATGGCTAAATGATTTTATAGTAATGGAAATTTATTAAAATAAAGAAAAAGGAACAATAAACTAGCAGGTGAAAATTTAATAGAGAAGGCCCACCTGGAGAAAGAGAAAAAATGTCTGAAAAATCCAATGGACAAAGGTGACATATTCTTACTTTCTTCTGTCTTCAATAGTAGAAATAGTCAAAATTACATTTAAACACAAATTTAGTAATATTTCGGCATGGTTGCCTTTATCAAACAAAACGAGAAGACCTTACACAAAATAACTACTCCACCATTTTGAATTAAAAAATAAACTGTTAGAGGCACTGTGGTAAACTGTTGTACAGTTGTATATAAAATAATGATAGTAAAGATGTTAATCTTTTAGAAAGGTAGAAACTATCTTCTATCGAGGCCTGGTGGTAATCTTGATTTGGTAATCCATTGGTGGGCCAGTTCCCACTGTCTGAGTTGAGAACTGTTGCACTGTTTGGGAAATGCTCTTAATACCGTATGTTGGTGTAATAGGTTTGACACCCAGTTGTGGGTACAAGCATGGATAGGTTGATTCGATGATTGTTCCTTCACTGCCAGAGAACATGTGGTGCATCACATGATTTGCACTGTAGTTTATACACCAAGTTATTTGTTTTAAATTGTATTGATTAGAGATTTTGTATTCCAAATTATTAACTTTACTGTTTAGCTGTTAGGTGGATTCCACATGTGCTGCAACGAGGACTACTGCAGGTGTATACATCTTTGGTTGTAGTTTTTCCTTCTCGGAATATCTTAGGGTCAGGAAGTTTGGGACGGAATAGAATATTGAGGAGATTGGGTCTAAGTGAAACTGGTTAGGAACTTGTAACCACTTTTAAGGATAGTGTATATTTGGTGTGGACCAGGATGTTATTGTGCTGTGACAGGGATATCTTCAACTTTAATTGTAGGATCACTAACTGCAAAACAAATAACTTGGTCCCCACTTTCCTTACCCTCTAAATCTTCTTTGTTTGGCGACTCAGTTGCAAAGTGTTCTCGGAATTACTGTTCGAATAATTTCCAGTTGAAAGGTGTTGTTTCCTGATCTCAAAGACTTACCCGCTTCCACAGTTTCCCCATATTCACTAATATTTTCAATTTATTTTGTCATTAGTTTGTTGTAGTCTAAACACCTTTGTTGCCTGACTATTGAACACAATCACAACTATTTTTAAAACTTTACTTTAACATTACAATAGCTGCAACAAGCAAAAATACTTTTATTTTCTTGATTTGTTTAAACTGTAATAAGACAATATTATTTTTTTAGACTAATTCCAGGGTCGATTTGAACCCTGAACCTTCTCCCCTGACTACAACCTTGCTTGTAAATTGTTAATCAAGTGTTTTAGGTCACATGTATTTAAGCTTAGTAAACTGAAGTTAATCCTAAGAGGTTCTCTACCTGTTACAAAATACTACCTACAACATTAGTTAACCTGTGCTTCTAACGAATACCAAATTCGTGATGCTCTGAACTAGTTATCTGAAGAAAGACTTACATCTGGTTTGTACTGCCAGAACTGGTTGCCCTTTGTGCCGTGACATGGATACAGGATTACATCCTGCCCAGCGTAGTCAAGACACGCCTCGTCTCTGCGGATCTCTCCGGCCTTGCTTAACATCCAGTACTACAAGGAAACAAACCAACAGTTTATGTATTATTTAAAGCCTAGAGAATAATATTAAATCACCTAAAATACTATTTGTTTTAATTGCATGCATGCTATTATTTTAAAACACCCAGGTCTATAATCATTCATGCTTAATAAATGCACTTATTCATTACCATGTGTGAAATACAAATGTCTTGCTGGTTAGCTTAACCTATTCCTGCACCTACTAGTGGTATTTAGATTCGTTCATAAAATTGCTATTTCAATAATTTTAATAATTTTGATATAAACAACTTAGATAATGGAGCAAAAAACTAAAAGATTCTTGTTTGATACCTATGAGATTTTTGTCATTTTCCAAATAAATTATATCTAATTATATAATTGCAATAGAATAATTTATAATATATATATTGCCAATGTGGTTGATTATTTATAATAGTGACACAAACTTATTTTCATTTATGATTAAATATTAATGTCAATCTTTATTTTAAGTTTATAGGAATTTTTATTTTTTATATTGGTTATAATTTTGAGGATTAGCCAGCTTACTTACCTTAATAATAGTGGAATATAAAATGGTTATATAAAACACTAACAAACATACAAACATATTTTTAAAGACAAACTTTTAATTTTAAAATGTATGTGTGTCTTTAAGTGTTTTATTTAAACAATTCATATTTCAGTATTAATAAAGTGTTCTGGCGAGCCCTCCTAATTTAAGCTTTGTTTTCGCTTAGTGCTCTATACCAAATAAGCTTGATTTTTTTTATATTATAATAAAGATTGTGGGGTTTAACATATTTATATTATACTTAGAGAGAGTGCAGTAAATTCTACAATGTTTAATGTTAAGATTTTGCTATAGTATTTTTTCATGCTGGTGCAAACCAAGAATGATTATAAAGATGATATAAAACAACAAGTATGATAAGGCTTACTCAGTAAAACATTGAGTAAAGAGTACAGTTTCTTTGAAAAAACTTTAAAAATAATTTGCAGATTTTATTGGTTAGTTAATTAATTGATTAATTAAAATGTGTATCAGAATATCCACATGACAACTTTGCATGAAAATAGCTAGTCTCTAAATGTACAGTACATCCAAAATAATATTTTAATTGAAATTCAATTGACTTTTAAGGTTAGTTTATGTTTGGTTGATATTATTTTATCATAAACACATAAAAGATTGTTTTTATTTAATCATTATGACTAAATGTAATAGTTGGATGTTTTAGTGTACTAGGGTTTTTAAGGTGGCACCTCTCTAGCTTTTGATTCAAAGCATAGTTGCATGGTTAATAATAGAGTTTAATTAAGAGGGTTAAATAAAGCTATGCATGAAAGTTTGATTAAAGTTAATTCACTACAAGATCCACAATTTGTTTTGGGTAATGGAAATGAATAAATAAATATCACATTTGCAAGATATGAATTTGCTACAGGAAAAAAAAAAAGTTCAACGCATTGTTGCTGTAGACTTTTGTGTCTTGTGATACTTTGTGAAATAGGATGGTCTAGCAAATATTTTATGAACTATTAATTAGATAGTCTTAGGCCGTGTCTGAATAGTTTGTCCCCTACGCACTTGTGCACTTTACTGCACACTTTAATATAACACGTATCTGGCGCCCCTAAGTATATAGGGTGCATGATAGTTTTTGGACAGCAAAGTACAGCTAAATCCATCTGGTGGCTAATTCTGAAACATGCGTTTCCATGGTAACAATATTAAAATTTGATAGTGTTTTGTTAATGGCGTCATTCGTCAATGGTGACATTTTTTTAAGGCGCAAATTCATATTTATCATTTATCTTCCTTAATTCTATGAACCTTAGGGTTTGTTCTTATTAAAAAAACGTATTTGGAAAACGTGCGCCAAAAATGGTCAATCCTATCACAGTTTTATAAACTTTAAAATTTTGGGGAAGCTGACAAACTAGGCCTAGCTTACATTAATATCAAGTTGTTTAAAGCATGTAAAAGTATTGCCAGATAAATACATAGGCCTATAGGAATTCCAAAATAAATTATTTAAGTTACATGTTCATCTCTTGTTTTGAAACATTTTGCCAGAAAGATTGACTGCTGAATAAACAAAGAAATTACAACTAAGCACCAAAAGGAGTGTGATGTATGCAGGGGTTGCATTGAGGATGTCAAACTTTTTACATATGTAGAGAAATTGTTAAATATATACGTATATTAACATATATATTGCCCTAGTTAATTTACTTATATATGTAAAGTATTATTCTCAAACGAATTTTAGTGAAGATCTTTTAACTCGTAAATAAATTTCCTTTTGAAAGAGATTTTTCACACTTTAAAGAGAAATTAATTGTTTACCATCATGTATATAAACAAATAGCAAACCATACTAGTTTTATTTAACATTATGTGAAGGTTTTATTCCATTTTCACAAAATAAATAATACTTTCATTCATTATAAAAAAGCTATTTAACTAAAGTGCGCGATAAAGGGCATGTTGTATGTGCCCCTTAGTTAAGTGTGCAATAAGGGTGCAATTGTACACTTTAAGAGAATTCAGACACCATCAAAAATCACTTCCGGTCCTTTAAGCCGACGCCATTGCAACTTTAACGTGCACATGGCTTCCAAGGGCCCTTAGACGGACTATTCAGACACGGCCTTATATATGGACGATTGACTTCCCCACCACTATCACAGCTATGTGTGTTTAACAATGTGTATAATCTCGTATTGGTCAGTTCATAGAAATACAACTTTAGGTGAATTAAGATGTAAATCACACTTTAGTAAAAATAGTACAGGGTTGGCCAATAGTCATAGTTTGTAGACAAAGATATGCCATTTCATTTGACATGTATGCTCATGCATAAGATGTGTGCGCATGCCTAAGATACTGACACTACCAAGCGTGGGGAAGGAGTGCCGTTAGTTATCATGGAGCCATGGTCGGTAGAACACCGTTCATTAGCAGTAGAGACTTATTTAAAAAATAATGAGTCTCTCATCTCTGTGCAAAGAATCTTTCAACGCCATTTTGAGTTGAGGTGTTGTGACAAAGCCCTGAGCAATGGAAGATTGTAAGGTGGGTGAAACAGTCTAGCAGCACCACATCATGCCATAACGTGGAAAAAAAACTGGTCATCAACGGGTGCAGGAGGCCCAACAAGCGCTAACCCAAATCCTTGGCGATCGGGCGCATCTTGACACTGCAAATGTCGTCTTGCTCCCTGTGCCAGATGATCATTCACGATGACCTACATTTTCATCCCTACTAGATGCAGAACGTGCAACAGTTGACACCACAAAAAAAGGGGGGGTTCACAGAAAAACCTTCGCCTCAGACTTTATTGGACATTTGGACGCTGACCTGCATATCTTGAATAACCTCTTGAAGTATGATTAGGCCAGTTTGAACGCTCCAGAGGCATTAACTAGCAGAATTTCCGATGTTTGGGACAGGTTAATCCACCCAGGATGCATAAAAAATCCCTCCACAGTGAATGCTTGACAGTGTGGTGCGGTGTTGCATTATTTGGCATCATCGGCACATATTTCTTTGTGGACGCTCAGGTTTGTGCTGTTACTGTTAACAGCTATCGCTAGGTCCAGCTTTTGAACGAGTTCTTCCTTCCGAGCTGGCCACCCGAAACCTGCCAAGCCATGGTTTCAACAAATGGAGCAACAGCCAGTCTGTGGTCATCTTGCAAGGTGCGTTTCCCGGTCGACTTAGTTCCAGATTTGCGGACATTCACTGGCCAGCGCAGTCGCCGGATTTGACCACCTAGGACTTCATGAGGGGGTACCTAAAGAGTCAGGTGTTCACCACAGCCCTCAATCACCGGCTGAGCTGAAGGATAGGATACGAAACACATTGTGCAACTTTCCTTAGAAATGTTGGATTGTGTGATGCACGGTTTCGTCTGCCACTTGATGGAGTGTGTTAGGTGTGACGGTGGACACCTATCTGGCATAATGAGACCTAATGTTCAGTAAATGAAAATGGCATATCTTTGACTCTATACTGTTACTATTTTGAAATAAATTTGTCCATTAATCACTTCAAGCTGCCTTGTTTATATCCTACTATGACTATTACCCAACCATGTATTATTACTATTAATAAGGTGTAGCTATTTGTCTATATGAATGTGTCTACTTGAAAAATGGATCTATATTTTGTGAGAATAAATGAACATCTTATACTTTAGTTAAAAAAGAAACTAGTACTAGTTCACAAAAAAAGGAATTGATCAAGTTTCCTATGAAAGTGTTACTTACAAGCGATGATGGGGCATCTAGTGGGAGATAAAAACCATTGTGTTATTTTCATGCACAGTAACAATATTATATTAGTATTATAACTTATAATTATGTAGCTTGTTAGTATAATAGTACATTTTTATAACTGTAGAAGAGCATACTTCCGACACATGCAGGAAACATTAAATATGCAAATATAACTTGTAAGTTAATATTACCGATATTTTATTATCTAGAAAATGCCCATAAATTTGCAGATGCCTTTCATGATATGTTATTATACTTTTTAAATGACTCAAATTGTCTAAAAACTTGTTTTAGTTGAAGGTTTTACCATCCATGCACATTTTGCCATTCCCAAATATCACAGCAAAAAATGAAGTGAAAAGGAAGGCTTTTAGACATATTTTTATTCATTTTTATGCAAGATCCTAGAGTTAATTTCTGAAAATGTCTAGATAAAAACTACACAGCAAAGAAATGTTAATGGTTGATAAAAGCACACACACATTCACCAACAAGTGTTCCCCCTAGATTTCCACGATGCACAACAAAGCACAAAACTACATTTATTGCTATTATTTTTTAGAGGCATGTAATGAGTACCTATGCAAATGTTATCAAATAAAATTGATAATGTTGATAAAAAGTTAGCCCAGATAACAAAACGTAAGAATGACAACTTTATTTTGAATTATTTTCAGCTCTTGGTTACTCCAGATAGAATACAAAATAAAAGCTATCTTTTATATTTAAAAATTGTTTTAGTAGTAAATGTGAGTATTAAGGTATAATTAGGGTGCAGTGGGTTCATATTGGCATTGAAAGCACTGATAGGTGTGTAATTTAAAAGATATTTGTAAGTATAAATAAAGCACTGCTTTCAATGCTTTATTTTTACTTACAAATATCTTATAAATTACACACCTAATAAATTTTATAATAAAGGAAATTGATAAAACTAAAGAAAGAGGAAAAATAAACTACTAAGAATAAGAATAAATTTGATGAAGAAAGCCCACCTAGGGAAAGAGGAAAAAATGTGCGAAGAGTCCAACGCACAAAGGTGACATCTTCTTCCTTTCTTCTGTCTTCTATAGTAGAACTACTTCTACTTCTTTGTGTTTGATAAAGGCAACAATGCCGAAATATTATTATATTTGTGTTTAAAATGTGTGTGTGACTACTTCTACTATAGAAGACAGAAGAAAGGAAGAAGATGTCACCTTTGTGCATTGGATTCTTCCCACATCTTTCCTCTTTCCCTAGGTGGGCTTTCTTCATCAAATTTATTCTTATTCTTAGTAGTTTATTTTTCCTCTTTCTTTAGTTTTATCAATTTCCTTTATTATAAAATTATCTAGCCATTGGGCCACCTCATTTTTGAAACACCTAATAAATTGTAAAATTTTGGCAGCATCTTTGTTTGAGCTTTGTATTCGACAAGAGTGATTGTAGGTCTGTGAAGCCAAATCAAACTTGCTTCTAAAGCATTAGATAGCATGAGGGAAAGAGGGCAAAGCGTGTGTGTCTCCACAAAGGAAAGATAAACAACATTTGAAATGAGTATTCCTGCCATGTAGTAGTTTGACCAATGAAAAACTAGAATGGTTAAAGATCTACCTAGTGATCTTGGTCAATATTAGTGCATGCGCAGTATCAGTTTTACATCCGTGTTCAGGATGGATCTCACAAGTCTTGATTTGAACAATGCATGTTCAAGTGTTCTTAAATATTTTACTCTTTGTGCTATATTTATTTTGACTAAGCATAATTCTATGTATCCAACATGATAATTAGACACATTTCATGCCACTAAAATTATGTAAGTAAAAAGTTTAAAAGCCCAAGATAAAAACAAGCCTTGGAACATTTTCAAGCGCGAAGCTGCTTGTCTAGATCCTGTGGCCACCAATCACCACTGGTATAATTTGAAGATTGACATAATTACAAAAAATTTTTACTGCATTTAATGAAAACACTATTATCGCCAAATAAACTTTTATAAAAATAAATAAAGTGGTCAGGAAGATTGATTTAAGCTCCCCAGTGAGTATAATCCACCTGGTGGAGAATATGAGAACCTACCTGGTTCCCCCCCTGTTTGTGACATGGCCACACCCCAACAGCTTTGTGCATATCCTCCGACTTGCAAGCAGAGTCCACACATATCAACGACCAATCATTTCGGATCTAACAGATGGCAAGCGTAAAGCATGAAAAAAAAATTAAGCTCAAAACAAGAAAAAGATAATAACAAACAAAAAAAACACTAAAAATTACAAGATCTTCAAATTTAGTTGATAAACTCTGCAAAATAAATATATATATTTTTTGGAAAAAAAATCCACCTTGTCAAAAAAAAAAATCCCATGTTGCGAATATTCAAAACAGCAATTCATAAAAAATATTCAATAAAATATCTTAAGGAATAAAAGTTTATAAAGTCTTAATAGAATTTAACTAATCAATATTTGTTTTTAATTTGTGTGTAAAAAGATTTGTCAATTGGATATGTTCACAAAAAGTATTACTAACATCAGTTTATAAAAATTGTGAATTTAATATTTGTGTTCACAGAGTTGTCAAATAAATTTGCAGTAGAAAACACACCTATTAAACCAAAAACAAAACAAATCCTAATCCGCCGAGCAAGAGCCTACAGAAGGGGATGAAGTATGCTCTCTACAACAGTGTAGTTGCAGAAGAGACCAACCTGATTGCCACCTTGGTTGTGGCAGGGGTAGAGCCCCACTGCCTTGTGAAGGTCAGCTTTTCTAGCAGGCGAGTCCAAGCAAGTTTTGCTTCCAGCGCCCATGTTGCGGACCTGACGATGTGTTACAATAAGATACATTCAGCAAGAGCCCTCACATATAGTTCCATTTCCATAGGAACAGCCTTATTTGAAACTTACTAGATCTACTTGCATGTATTCATACATAAAGTCTTGTCATCTGCTGCTGTCATTTTTGATAGATATATTATCAATACTTACTAAATAACCATAATAATAAAGTTAAATGTTATCAATTTGGTCAACAAACAAATATATTATTGTATTTTCTAAAATAGCCCATCATATGTAAATCAGACTATACTTACAACACTAATGGGCTTATTAAGAGTTAAAAATTAGTCTACCCTGATAGAAGGTTGAAATATCGATGGCATTAATATTGTCTTAGATGTAAAAAAAATTAATAATTAAATAAATTAAAATTAGATCATAGGACCTAATAGGTTTCATCAAATTTTTCTTGCCAATTGTTTAACTTATAGCTATGAGATTCTTGTAGTTCTCATACTAACTTGACCAGGAAGTTCAAAAATCATATTATTACTATTATTATTTATTATTATTATTATTATTTACACAAGCTTGCTGTCTTGAGAGTAAGGGGCTTTTAAAACACTTAGGTCCAATCTTACAATGTCATGTTATTCTATTCATTGGGGCTTGGCATGAGGTTAAGTGATAACGACCATTACTTTGGATTGTACAATGTTAGGTTAGAGCTAGCGTCCTCGTTAAAGTGCTTGTCAAGTTAACACAAGGTCTACCTTCTGGTTAGAATTTTAACGTCCACATTAACTTCCAATCATTTCTCCATATTGTTTTATGTCAATTGTTATTATTCATTATTATATTTAGAAAACTTTGGACAGTTATTTATGGATTCTCTCGGTTTTAATATCGTCCACCTGTAATTAAATATATGTTTCACTAATGGTTACCTAATCACAGGTTTGGGGTGTTATAAGTCTAGGTTTCTGTGTGCCTCTTTGGTGTAAGTGGTTGCGGCGTCAACCTACTATTTAAATGACTTGGGTTCAATCCTGATCATTCCCATATATATTTTTTTAAGAAAAAGTTATTCCCAGTTTAACACCGAGATGATAAAATAATTATGTGGAATTTGTTCCTTCTATTTAATATAGCTGTTTAAATTGGGATGCCAACGTTTCTTTTAGGCAAGGTTTTATAGGTCTTACGACGCGGGGCAGAGGTTTTTAATTCTTGATACAAACTTTTATTATAACTATTTTGGCTTAGCCCTACAGGCTCTTCTTTCCTGTTCAAAATATTTACATTCTTTTCAATTGTTGCACTTTGTGATTAGGAGTTGTCATTTATTATTGTGAATAGTAATAGTAATTGACAATAGCTTTAGGCTTATCTATGTTTTTATCGTCTAGTAAACTATTATGTGTATTATACATATTTGGTTTTGTCTTTAGTATGACGTATTTATGGTGTTTTAACCTTATTATTTTAACTGTTGTTTAGAGGTTCATAAGGGAATCCCAAAGTTAGGAGTGTAATTTCACAATTTCAAAATGATTTATCAGAAAAAGATAAAATAAAATGTATTTCAGATGTAAATGTCTTATTAATAAACCAATGATGTAACAATAGAGCAATAGGCCTAATATGAAAAATTTCTCCTTTGTTAATGTTAACACAGATTATGGTTCTAAAAAGTTTCTTGAGCATAATTCGAATTTAATAAATAGTTTTAGGCTCTTAACTATTATTTCAACATGAGTTGGACAATCCACTTTATTACTCCCACAAAGTTCTGATGGACGCTTGATCCGTGTACTACTTTATTTTACTATTTTTATCTATTTTTTTTACTTTGTGTAATGCTACCTGTTAGTCCGACACCTTAGCTCAGTTAGTAGTTTGCCTCTCCATTGAGCTAAGGGTTCTGGCTTTGATTTACGGCATGGCTGAAAAAAATATCATTGGTAAAATTTGGATTCACCTCTAACGGTGATGAATTAGTGGCTGTTCAAGATTTAAGTTAGTATTTAAGTGGTGTGCTGATATAATCACACGTGCACGCTAAATATCTCAAATAAATGAAAATTCTACCTGTGTACTTTTAATTACACTCGACCAATTTAATAATGTATGCCACTCTTATTCAGTCAGGAGTGTGCTCATAGCACTCTTGCAAATAATAATCATTGGTAGTATAACATTTTTTTTTTGTGTTGTGCGCATGGTTTTGGTGTACTTTTATGAAGTTAGAATATGTAATAGGCTGTAAAAGTGGATATTCAGACAAATATATAAATAAATAAAAAATAAAAAAAGACGAGGAGTTGGGAGGCATAAAATTTCCCAAGATAGCATAAGAGTACGAAAAAATCCTAAATACTTGAGAACCATTATTCTAAACTAGAGGTATTCATGATTTAATATTTCCAGGGTAAGTGTCTTTTTACCTTCTAGGCCAATGGTGTTTAAGAGTCTTTGACCTCGGAATCCTCCTTGCAACTTTTAGAGTACAGCATACCTATTAATTTTCTCATAATAAGTCATTGCAGACATTGCAAACATTTAAATAGTTACTTACAATCTATTGGTTCAAATTAAGCCAATCAAAATCTTTGTAACAAATCTAGTGCTCCGAGAAGCTTAATGATAAGAACTAATGGAAGGAATCCGTCCGTAACTTGACCAGCACATCAAAATAGTATTGTAAAACAACGCCAAGTTTAACCAACGGTTAGACATTACGAACAGATACATTACGAGGACTTTAACGTGATATTTTAAGATTGGGCCTTAGAGTGAATAAATATGATGCTTTGCAAGCCAAGGGTTATTTGATGGCAAGAACCACATTAAAAAATTGCCATTTACCTATATATCGAGGAAAAAAGAAAGTTTGCTACTATTTCTTTACATTCTTGCCATTAATAATTATGCTCATTCTTTGCAAAACATATTATCTATGTGTATTTCAACACAAGGGTTTGGTTTGAACATTTTGTTCAATATTTAGATAATATTTTCAAACCAAGACATAGAAAATTATGCACAATTGGTTGCTGTTCTGTAACAAACAATTAAGTTTTATATCAAACTTTTTAATATAAATTTAGTACAGGAATCCTCTTTGTAGAAGGGGGTACTTTCCAAGCAAGATAGTCTAATATATGACTCTCAAACAAGCACAAAGGTCTACAAATAAGAGTCTAGAGTTAAGTATTTAATCTTAGTGAAAATGTCAATGCCTTATGAATGTTGGTTATTTGCTGTTCCTCATCATTAAATTCTCTGCAAGATTAATCATTGGATTCAAAACAAAACACCTTTTACTGTTGTGCTACTAAGCTACAGATTTCAGAATGTTCACATAACATATTATATAAAAATAAACACTTGCCCAAGATGATTAATAGAAGAGAGATTATCTATTTTGCTAATCAATCTTTCCTTGTATTTTTCTTTGATTATTCTTTGCATGTAATTATTGTTTATTGTTGTTTTATTAATATGAATGATGCTGGACATCAACTTTAGCAAAGATTAGTTGGATTTACGGTCTAATTCTACCAATAACTGGTTAGAAACCAAGTTGTAAATGCTACTATTACCCCTGTAGGAAGAGGATACTCAGTTGTATTTGATTATCTATCCATTAGCTGTCCTATTCGTTAAATTGATTTTAGTACCTATTTATGCTTTAATCTAGTTGACTAATTTCCCTTCTGAAACTCCCTCTACAGTTTCCCCGTGAGAAGATGCAAAGTTAATTTGATTTAAACCAGTTAGTTGGATCTAAACCAGTCTCTTCAAGATGATGTGGTGATCAAATAGAAGTAACAGTCGTTGGAAACTGCATAAATGTTAAATTCTCAAATGTTTCGTTTTGCATTATTTGTATTAAAAGTTCATGGTAGAAAGGTTTCCAATATTTTATTTGGTTTAAAAGAAGATTTGTTTTTTCAATTTATGTGGATAGAAATGAAAAATGGATGTAAATACTATTAACAAAAAACTAAATGGTATCTTTAATTGTCAATTATAATTAAAACAAATAATCAATTTTCCATGGTTTCCCCTGGTTCATGCATGAATTCTATTTTAAAATTACAACTTAAAAGCTCTAGCTTAGGTAGGTAATAGGCCTACAGCTCGAACCGGATGTCACATCCTGGTGTAATTTTTTTTATTGTATTTTAAAACGTTGTGGCTGTTGGCAATGAAACTGTTTTTGGATATTTTTTTTAAAATTTAAGATTAATATATAATTAATTTCAAATGAAAAACTAATAATTCATTGTTGCTAAATGAAGAATGCAAAAAACTGCTCTTTGATAAACTTTCTGGTTTGAGTAGCATAGTTGTGTATCTGATATCCTGACTGATCGCCCTTGGATGGTCTCTTGAGCCCTGAGCATATCTCACCTCTCCAGAAGCTACAGCATGTCCAGGAACAAAGAGTTCCGGGTAGATATTGTCCAGGTACCACTGGAAAGACTTGCAACCAAGTTTGTTACGCAGTTCTTTGCGAGAAGAAACATCACCAAAGTCACCCTGAAATAAGAACCAGTTAAAAAGAATGTCAAACAAAAGTTTAGAGGTTTAGTCCTATTTTTTTATAAAATCATTCAGCTACGTTTCCCAAATTTAACTAAACAGAATATATTCAATTGAAGTGTAATCTTTAGCGTATATTTATCAATATATGGATAAAAGGGTGTTTTCAATGAATAAAGTACTTACCCCAAGAAACTCAGGAGGCTCATAAACAAAGTTGACTATGTATTTATTGAGTGCAATTTTATGTTCCTTATTAAAATACTTATACACAGAGAATAGTTAAGATCAAAAAAATTATAACTGTCACAAAAAATAAACTCTAATAATTATTGAAACAAAAATAATTTATTTTAATTAAATGACATATATCCCCTATTTAAAAAAAATTAAGTTTGATTGCTGTAATTAACTTACCAGATCATTGCCAACCCTCTGATAGTAGTATTTAGCGTAGTCATCGAGCCAAACTTCTGCTAGTCGTATAGAGTTGCGTTTCAGCACATTGACACCAGAGCGCCACTTGTAGGGAGAGCGCTTCCTGAAGATGTGACCTACATGAGAGCATGGAACTATCTCCAAGGTTCCACCACACATCCATGTCTAGAATTAAACATTAATACAAAATTACTGATATTAATAAATGGGGGAGCGGAATTGTATCAATTCGGAATGGTATCCATTCTGATAGTTTTGTAAAAAAACTGCTTTTGTGAAAATTCGGAATTGTATCCACTGGAATTATATCCACTCGGAGTAGTATCCATTTTGATAGTTTTGTAATAAACTGCTTTTGTGAAAATTCGGCATAGTTTCCACTGAAATTATATCCACAAAAACTGGAATTGTATCCACTCGGAATGGTATCCATTCAGATAGTTTTGTAATAAACTGCTTTTGTGAAAATCCTGAATTGTATCCACAAATGGCCGACTTGAGGTTTAACAGAAGAAACGTTTAAGTAAAAACTCTGTCACACTTCTGGTATAGGGCAGCAGGAGGAATCTTCTTAACTTACTAATTGTATACTAGAGTGCAGCCTTGTCTAAAAGGATTTTCTTGAACATGAAGTATTCATTCTCTTTAAAAATTGCACTGCATACTAGAAAATTAATTTGCAACCTTATTTATTAACTTGTAAAGATTCTTTTATTTTAGGATCAATACAATTCTATAAAGTATCGTATCGACTTACGTATAATTTTAATGAGAGAATAAATCATTTAATTTGTTAACTTATGGTCAGATAACAGAACTTTTAACCACCCCCATATGATTAGAAAAATTGTAATTATTGAAAATCTAGCTTTAATTTATTTAAATCTGGTGAGACACGAGACACTGTTTATAAATTCTGGCAATAATTTTATTAATGTAAATTGGCAGCTCTGCTTTGCTCATGTCCTATGCTCAGTGAGCTCTAGTGATGGGAAGAATCGAGTAAAAGTAGTTGACTAAACCTTTTGTGTACCGTAATCGGCTGTACTCGATTCTTCCAGAAATACTCAGGTAAAAATAGTTGCTCCCTTTTTTTATCTTAAGATATAATACACAATATTGGTTGGCATGATTAACATGTTATTTTAACACGAAAGCTTATTTCCCATACAGTTCCTTTTCCAGTCATACTCTTATCAGCGCACGATTTAGAACAATATTCAATCCCCATTTGACATTTTATCAATAATACATCTATGACAATATCGGAAATGGAACTCAGGACGCCTAGCTTGGTTGGCACACCCACTACCAACTGTGATATTGTTGAATTTATGCTAGGTATTTCGTTAAAGATTCGAGCCCCAACCTCATTACTAACGGTGACAGTATTTGCAAGCGATGTTCACCACAATTATTACAACCACCATAAAATTACTGTATTTCCCACACTAGTGGAAATATACTCATGGCGTGATATTTATATATAGACTTCTGAAGCTGAAAGACAGTGTTAATTTTCATAATTTTGTTGAAAAAAAGTGGTTTAAGAATCAGTTATTTTAGTATATATTGCATTCACTAGATGCATCAGTGAATGTTGTATAATAAATATTTGGTGCTTATTTCAGATAAATAATTGTGTTTATTTTAAGCTACGTAGTTGCAACTCCGCTGATTAGAAAAAAATAGCGTTAACGGGGATACTAATGGGATAGAAAGAGACGTAAGTATCTATAAGCGCATCTACTACAATCTAAGAGCGAAACGACCTATCGGTATTCATTATTCGCTCCATAAATTTATAAAGGTTTTGTATATATTTATGATATTTAGATATTTTAGTAATAATTCATCACAAGAAATATAATATAGCCTGACATTTATTAAAAATTCTCGTGTATTATCAAGTGTTAAAAGAAAGAAAAAAAAAATACTAAAAATTTATTTCTCTCTCACTAATTATATAAAAGACGACAGATCGAAAATTTCATACACAGACGTCGAAATCAGATGATCATTGGCTGTTTTGATCTGAGTTAGGTTAATCTTATTGAGCCTAGTATTACCATACTTAGCCTAAATTATAGAATTTAACCATAGCTAATGGTCGAGAATTATCATCTAAAACGATGATCAAGTCACATTTTAAAATATCATGGCCATAAAATTTATTGATAAATGATAACATCCATAACTAATATTTTGATGAGTATGAACAGGAAAATGCCCAATTCACTTGTATAATTTGAACATTAACCTGTGGGTGAAATCCGAGTTTAGTTCAGTGGTTTCCAACCTTTTGCCGGGTTTGCAAATATGTTAGGGATCAAAAAGGTTGAATTAAGATTAAGATTACTCAAAGTTGCGAGGAGGAGGAGGAGTATATGGAAAATCAATCCCAGAACCGTCAGTAAGAATATGAATCCTGACCTCATCAGTTAAACCAAACTAGCGTGCCGTTAAGCCCACGTGTTTAATTTAATTCCTATAAACTAGATTATGCTATATTATTTAAATGAAATTGACTAAGATGTTTCAAAAGTGAATTAACGAGCCACGTGGGTATTTAGAAAGCTTGATAGAAACGCTTCTCGCCTAACACGAGACTCATACAGCAAACTAAGTCAACAAGCAACTGCTTGAGTTAGGTGACCAAAAGAAACATAATTAGTAACCAAACTATTTTTAATGTATTTGAATTTTGCACCTTCCTATAGTAATAATTAATTTAAAAAGTAAACATAACACTATAATCTCAACAAGCAACGTGATTACACCAAATAAATGTCACGACACTGAATGGGTCGCGACTCACAGGTTGTAAAACATTGGTCTAGCCACTCTAGTGCCTTAGCTCACTTAGTTACCATGCGAGAAATGGTTGTATTTGAATCTCTATCACTGAAAAGCTGACCTGCCGGTCTTCCCGAGTGGCGAGTGGAGTTTGTACCCTCCTGACACAGGTAGCAAAAGAGGGGAAGGGTAGTCATGGAGGGGGTAAGATCTGTCAGATGAGGCCACATATTTTATGCTTGAGTGGTTAGGTTAAGATGCAACCCTCGTTCATAAAATCGCTTCGAATTCGCCAAGTAGGCAACGTCGTTAAATAAACTACCTTTAATTTTAGGTTTGATATCTAATTCCAAAAATCTCTCTGGGGGGCCCTATCAAAACCTTAGATGTCACGTTTCAGCCTGATCGATGAAATGGCTTAGGCTCTATGCAGAGATACAAACACAGATAGGCGGCATCACAAAAATCACTTTTTCTGTTTCAGGGGTCATTAAACGTTGAAATTTATCAAAATTTCAAGTTTATTTTTAACGATAGCAACATTTTTTCTACCCGACCGGTGCGAGAAAGAAAAAATTATTTCCACAAATTAAATCTAATTTTTTTTAAAGATATTTATAGAAGTCTTGATTGAAATGTCTACTGCTTTTGCAATTCTTCACGTCTCAATATCCTTATGAACTAACTTCGTGTTCACACTTTAGAATTGTATGATAGGTAGAATTTAGAGAAAGTGTATCTATATTTGCGTGTAGATAAAGTGGAAAATAATTTAGGCAAAATGATCTCGAAACATCCGGTGAGTTTCAAACACCGATAGTAGTCATGGTAAATCTGGTTGTAGCTAGCACGATAAAACTTATTATGTGTGTGTGTGACCATATTAGCTTTAAATCTCTTGAAATTAGATATTCTTAATGTAAAGTATTAAAAAGACATTTATATTTTTTAAATAGAATGTGCATTAATGAATATATTAACTTAATAAAAATATATAATATAGGCCTTATTATTTATAGGCAATATAAAGTTTGTGAATTTATCTAACGTGGATTGATTTGGTTTTAGCCGTTTACTAATTAAGTCCCACATCTAACAACTTCGTCAATATATCTTTAGCTTTATAAAAATTGAGTACACTAGCTGTAAACAAGAAAAGAATATTTCAATGTTAGGATAATCGCATTTGCATAGAGCGAGAGTGAGGTACAATTTCTGATAGCCTCACAAAGCTGACACCTTTGTTAGCATGATAATTGTTGTGGTAATTTGAATGTTAATGTTCGTAGTGTGAGAGCTCTTTAACTTCTTTAACCATTGTTAGAATAAAAAGAAGTGAATTATTTATATATAAGATTATATATAAATTATAAAATATATATTAGAACCTCGTTTTACTATCTGTTCAGGATGTACGCATATGTAGATGTAGTAATTACGGTGGTGAATTAGGAAGGTTGAATTTACTGTCACCGTTAGTAATGAGGTTGGGGCTCGAATCTTTAATGAAATACTAGCATAAATTCAACAATATCACAGTTGGTAGTGGGTGTGCCAAACAAGCTAGGCCTCCTGAGTACCATTCTCTATATGGTCATAGATGTATTATTGATAAAATGTCGAATGGGGATTGAATATTGTTCTAATCATGCGCTGATAAGAGTATGACTGAAAAATGAATTGTATGAGAAAAAAGATTTTGTATTAAAATAACATGTTAAACATACCAACCAGTATTGTGTATTATATCTTAAGATAAAAAAAGGGAGCAACTATTTTTACTTGAGTATTTCTGGAAGAATCGAGTACAGTCGATTTCGATACACAAAAGGTAGTCTACTACTTTTACAGGATTCTTCCGATCACTAGAGCTCACTGAGCATAGGACATGAGCAAAGCAGTGCTACCAATTCACATTAATAAAATTCTTGCCAGAATTCATAAACAGTGTCTCATTTCTCCCTAGATTTGAATAAATTAAAGCTAGATTTTCAATAATCATTTTTTAACATAGTGGTTAAAGTCTGTTGCCAAACAAAATAATTGATTTATTTCTTTAAAATTATAGAAGTCGATACATACTTTAAAATGAATTGACCTGAAAAAAAGAATCTTACAAGTTAAATAAGGTTGCAAATTAATTTTCTAGTATGCAGTGCAATTTTAAAAGAGAATGAATACTTTGTGTTTAAGAACATCTTTTTAGACAAGGCTGCACTCTAGTATACAATTAGTAAGTTAAGAAGATTCCATCCTGCTGCCCTCTACCGAAGTGTGACAAAGTCATTACGTTAAACGTTCCTTCTGTTAAACCTCAAGTCGGCCATTTGTGGATACAATTCAGGATTTTCGCAAAAGCAGTTTATTACAAAACTATCTGAATGGATACCATTCTGAGTGGATACAATTCCAGTTTTTGTGGATATAATTCCAGTGGATACAATGCAGGATTTTCACTAAAGCAGTTTATAACAAAACTATCTGAATTGATACCATTCCGAGTGGATACAATTCCAGTTTTTGTGGATATATTCCAGTGGATACAATTCCGAATTTTTACAAAACTATCAGAATGGATACCATTCCGAGTGGATACAATTCCAGTTTTTGTGGATATAATTCTAGTCGATACTATTTCGAATTTTTACAAAAGCAGTTTATTACAAAACTATCGGAATGGATACCATTCCGAGTGAATACAATTCCAGTGGATACAATTCCGAATTTTCACAAAGCTATCAGAATGGTTACCATTCCGAGTGGATACAATTCAGTCCCCTCTTAATAAAATATCTACTCCACTTAATATGTATGGCCATGGATTATTAAAATATCCTAAGTTTTTTTTTTTATTAGACTAAACATTGTTATGGCCTGAGGAAAGTAAACATGTACTTGGTTTTCACTTTAAAATAAAAAAACATCAACACTAAAACAAGCTATTATAATACTAGCAGATAGTATATTAAAGTAGTGTAGGTTTTACGAATCCATAAATAAACTAAGGTGAGAAATGTTTATCAAATATTATATGTAAATAAAATATTTGTGTTTAGTAAATATGTTAGTAAATACAATACAGGCGAAACTCTGTTTACAAACGCGTTTTGTTGCAAGTTGTTGTTGGTGTAAACCAAAGTTTTCTGTACTTACATAATTAATTGAAAACCCTCATACCACCTCTCTTTTCACCCCCATTACAACTATATTTCGAAACATATTCCTCAACTAAAGCATATTTCCTTTAACAATATTGCCATGGGGAGTCTTGACCCACTTAATTCTATCTCTATTACAGAACTAAAGTGAGTGCACATTCCATGCAAAAATACCACTTTCATGGCTTCTATACATCACATGTGCTACAAAGAAGAATCTTAAACCGATAATTTTATTATAGTCACTTGTATTTAGAGCACTTGTGTTGTCGCTAGTTCCCTTAGGTGTTACTTGTATCTAATACAGATGAAAATTCTAAAATAAACCTTGTGTATGGAAATGATTGTAATGACATTGTTGAAACGTTACCTTGAAAGAAAGTTCCAGATTTTCTCCTCCCCAAATGTCGAAGCCACTGTCATAAGTCCCCAACTTTTCAAAGAAGGCCTTGTCGATAGCAAAAAGCCCCCTGCCATGGTAGGGCTCCACACAGGTTCTGCCGAGTTCTTGTGCTTCTTGCGCTCCTTCTCGGGGACAGCATGCCAGTTGAACTAAAGATACATCAAGCCATTAGGATACAAACACATATTGCAATACCTTTATTGTAGCACGCCACACAATGTACAGTCCAATCTTCATAGAAAGGACCTTTAGAAAATACAAACGTTTACCCTTTTTTGTGGCCAAATATGATAATATTTTACCATTTTATTAGTGTTAGCTTATAAGTATTTATGTTTCAATAAAAAGTTAAGGTTCATATCAAATGACTTGATGTATGAATAAGTGTAAGTAGAGCAAGTAGCTTATTATATGTCAGATAAGGTT
The DNA here is from genome assembly GCA_039000515.1 of Timema cristinae. Taxonomy (NCBI): domain Eukaryota; kingdom Metazoa; phylum Arthropoda; class Insecta; order Phasmatodea; family Timematidae; genus Timema; species Timema cristinae. Next base: position 2,683,471 of record JBCFYV010000003.1, on the reverse strand, counting down.
CTTACTAAGAAATGTGGACAGTTTATCGTTTACATGTTCTTCTATTTAATATTATGTATATCAGAGTGAATAGGCTGATGTAATAGAAAGAAATAGATCAGAAACTTTAATATGGTCACCCATAAGCCCCTGTTAAAAATGAGTATTTATACATAAATATATAAACTAAGAATGGTGGTAACTGGCATCTAACAAACGAAGTAAAAACAGTTAAAACAAATAGTTTGCTGTGAAAGTTGTGACTAACAAAAGTGACAACAACTCCACACATGGTCTTTCAGATCATATGTTTTGGTGAAAGGATACATGAGAGTAGATCTGGTAACATTTGCTAGAGGTCAGTTAGTTCCTATGGTGAATGGACTATATACATTCTGTTTAATTTGATAATTTGTGTAGTACCTAAAACATTAATCAATTGCTTCTGATTGCAAAATACACAAATCATTTAAATAAAATGATTATTGTAATGCATTTGTATTAATGACCTCTGAAAATGATAGGATGCCTGTACTCAATTAAAATCAGACATAATCCGCCCATATATTTCTTTCTCTGTTCTAGTTTTTGTTTGTTTACATAGGCATTCATAGCAGAGTTCTACCAACGACAAATGGAAAGTGTAGGTAGTGTAATGGTTTGGATAACTTTTCAAATGTTGCACAAAATTTGTATTTTTAAAATTGGTCCAGGATGGTAACATAGAGGCAAGGAAATGAAAGATATAGATCAAAGATGTTTCAACAGTGGTTTATGGTTATATTAGTAATGTATTATAACACACCACATCTGTATGTTTATATGGTGTGTCCAAAATCACTGTACTGCCATGCTTTGACTACATACCCGACAGACAAGGTCAACCATAATTTAAAAAAAAAAGTATTATGATGCATGCAAAACAGTTTGAAGAAATAATTTTCTATCTAAAATTTTGATGCAGCCATTTTTCTCCTGTAACTATTTGTATAGCACATTAGGTAATATTAAATATTTGTCTAAACCCCTTAATATACTGTTGTCTGTGTGAAGAAATAGTTAAGTGATTCCACGTTTCTCTATTTGCTAATGTAAATGAGCCTAAACCCGGTATCTATTTACTGAATTGCTCTATTGCTTTAGAAACTCAAAAGAACATTGGGGCAATTACGAAAGTATACCACTTAGATCCATTCTAATTTTAACCCCCTATCTATGTCTAGGTCTTCACAATGGTCTCTTCCAATCGGGTCTGCAAGTCAATACCCTAAAAGGATTCTTCCATTCATGCTGCATGTCCTGCCCAACGTTATCTACAAGATTAGATTATCATAACAATGTAATGTGATGAATACAGGGTACTCATCATTATGTGTCCTCCTCCACTCCTTAGTAGCCTTGTCTCTTTGTGGACTAAACATCTTCCTAAGCACCTTGTTTATGTACAACCTAGCCTTTACGATTTTAGTGCCTTGTTCAGTGGACAGTGAGTTGGAAAGGTTGAAAATCGCTGACCGAGCAGGTGAAAGAATCATAAAATAATGAACATGTACAGGTGAGTTTTTCTAAAGTACATGTAGGCCTTTTTCTCTCATATTCGGGGCCGAATCGAGAGAAGAAGGAAAGCCGGATTGGTTCCCTCATCTTTTTACTACTCGAAAATAATATTAATATTGTATCTTTTAGTAGGCTTAAACCGTGGTTCCCAAACTAAGCACCGCGGCTTGCTTGTATTTTCAATTAAATTACAGCCAACGTGGTTTTAGAATCTGACCGTCGATGTGTTGATGCGATGTTAAGGAGAACATTTTCGGACACTGTACAAACCACTAACTGTTTAACTTCTCAAGAGTAATACAAGATGGCATTCGATGTCAGAATTTTAATAGAGTCGTGTAATAACTCCAGATTGTTCTAGTATAAGGCAGTCAAGAAGACAGTTGTTTATCAGCCTGCTGCGCGAACAGACGTAGATCACTCAGGGCATCAATTTGAATATAGTGAATGGATTGTGTTAGATATTTAGTGAAATTTCTTGGTACATGATGTTTGTATATAAATATCTATCTTTGCGGCCTTGATTTATTGAAGATTTAACCAAGTGTTGTGATCAAGTAAACTTTTAAAATTTGTTTTTCTTATCTTCCTAGAAATGAACATTAATAAGCATTGTGGGAGTTAAAATAAAAAGCATTGCAGGAGTGAAAATAAAGAGTATGCCCCACAAACTAGTGGCGAGTGTGTGAAGAAGCGTAAATTTCGTAAATACGACAACAGTTATTTGGATTTTGTCTTTACAACGACAGATGTCAACGATGAAGAGATAGTGTAGTGTGTATTGTGTATGAAAGTTTTGGCATCAGAGTGCATGCTTCCAAATAAGTTAAAATGCCATTTAGAAACCAATCATTGAAACATGGTTGATAAATCTCGTGAATATTTCACCAGGAAGTTAAAATAATTAAAGAAAAAAAAGGTACCTTTTCTCATCAGGTGTCAATATCAAGCAATGCTTTGCTAGCATCATACAAGGTTGCATATAGAGTTGCAAAGTGTTAAAATTCCCAAATTATGGCAGAACAACTAATTATATTGGCTGCTGTAGATTCGGTTAACATTAAGATTGGGGAGTCTGCGAGGAAACTGCTTTCAACTATGTCTTTGTCTAACAATACTATCAGTCACAGAATCCAGAACACAGGCAGGAAATGTACACTTTTCATGAAGAGAAAAAACACACGAGTAGGCCAAACATTTCGTGGAAACAGATTTTTTGGTAAAACTAGAATTCTTATGTGATATATTTTAAAAGTTAAATGTGTTGAGTCTCTCCTTGCAGGGAGGCAACATGCACATTTTGAAATTGATCAAAAAGATGTCAGCTTTCAAAAAAAAGGCTGTGGAGAAGTAAAATGAATGATGACTGTGGAAAAGATTGTTTCCTCTTGTTACCGGTATATCATTTTGTAGTCTCCAATGAAGTTGATTTCTCTTGCAACCTAAAATCTGTTTTTAAAACGCATCTGTCACAGTTTAGCAACTGGTTTGAAATACATTTTCAAGATGATGATATCGATAAGTTCGCTTGGAGTCAAGACCCATTCAGGACCTAAGCTCCAGCTGAATTTAATTCTGTGGAATAAGAAAATCTTATTGAGCTGTCTTGCGACAATTCACTTAAGACAAAATTCGACAGCATGGAACTAACTCACTTTTGGATATCAGGAAAAAAAATAATATCTCCTGCTAAGTGGTAAGTTCAGAGAATCTTATTTCCTTTTTTGACATCATATTTGTGCGAATCTGGGTTTTCAGCGGTTTCTGTGATAAAAAGTAAGTATCGTTTGAAAATCAACGTGGAACAGGAAATATGTCCAGTTTTATTCCATGATTTGAGAAGATGTGCAGTGAACAACATGCTCGCCCGTCACACTAGTTAACATTTATTTATTCAATGATGTGATTGTTCAAAATATGTACCTATTTAATAATTTTACATAAATGATTTATGAATTTGAAATACATTCAAATGTTATGTAGTTATATGTTCTAACGTTGGGAGACGTGAAAAAATCCTGACACTAAGGGTGCCGTGAGCCAAAAAGGTTTGATTACCACTTAGCTAGAACGTTATCATAGTTATATAAAGCCCATAGCACCTATATCCTCGAACATTTTAATAATACAAATAATAGTTGAATCCATCAAGAAGAATTTAATGTTGTAAGATTCCTTGTACTCTGATGATGAGCGGGTATGACCTGTCGCCCTCTCCTGTCCAAGTTGTACTTGACTCAATGACTGACCATCCATCAAGATAACAGATACCAACAAGGCACGTGTACAATAAAGTACATCTAGGGATGATGTCATATATAGTTGTGTAAATAAAACTCTACCTACCTTCAAGCTCCAGTCAAAACCACCCACAGAAAACTGTTTGTGAAAATTATACTGCAAAGTGGAATCAGAAATGGTGTCAATAACTGGGCAGACCACGGTCGTGGGGTCTCGGCCAATGCGGTCCAGTAGGGGTTCCAGCCATCCTAGAGTTGAAATGCCAACTTTTCATGCAATTAAAAACTAAGTGGACGGGTTCACATTGAAACCCCGCACAAGTATGGGGGCATGATCTCACAAACTGCTCAACACAATTAAAATATAGTATATTTTAGATTTTAAACTGAGCGAAATTAACAATGAACATTAAGTCAGAGTTTTTTTTTCAGTGACAAGTATAAAGACTTGGTATTTAGTATTGTTTCATTCACTTTTTATTTAAATAAAATCCAAGCTAAGCAATATCGTCACATATTAAGTTATTTGAAAAGCTGCAACTGTAAACAGGTATTAAATGAAGACCTTTGGATATTGTATCAGGTTTACCAATGAGTGGTTCAAAATTAAACAAGGCTGATTTTTCCATCGTCATTTAGGATGTATTCAAAGAACACGCTAGTTATTCTTGCAGTTTTTATAAGAAAAAACATTGTATTCAAAATAAATAAAATATTGCGTAAGTATAAACGTTTAGTTTTATACATTTAGTAATCCAAACCATTATTCTATATTTGTGATTAGTATCGCGGAATTTGAACATAACATTTTGTCTTTATTAAAATAGTTTCTGTCCAAAGGTTACAACGTCCATGACCATAGGTTACAATGTCCATGAGCAAAGGTTACAATGTCCATGACCAAAGGTTACAATGTCCATGACCAAAGGTTACAATGTCCATGTCCAAAGAACTGTCAGTATTGCTCAGGGTAAAAGACAAAACTGACTAAAGTAAGTATTTATTTATTTTGTCTAAAATGTTTTAGTAACAAAGCCTCTATTAATATCGGCTATTCCATCACACCTTAAGACATGAGTCGGTGATGCGCTAATGCAAAGGTCCTGTGTTTGATTCCTGTATACTGATGAAGTTTTTTAAATGACAAAATATAATAGAATCTCATCTAGCACATTTTGTATTCAACAAAATAATATTAGTAAGTTACTATTAAAAAGTCCTTACTAAATGTCGAGTGATGTGAGTACGGTATATAAGAATGAGTGCCGATTGTTGAGAGGAGTGTGAGCATGCCCCCAAGTTGAAAGACAGGTGTTACCTGAAGGTTCCAATCAAAGCCTCCAACATTGACCCCACCAGAATCCCGCCAGTGGTACTCTAGAGTCGTGTCATCAATGACATCAATAACCGGACACACCACGGTGGTGCTATCACGGGCAATGCGTTCAAGCAAAGGTTCAAGCCACCCTGGAAGACACAACAGACACAGACAACCCCAGTGAAAACACGAACAGACACAATTACACCCTCATTCTGGTTGGAAGAACAGTCATCATTTTATACTGCATCAAAAGTGACAAAACATGACTTGACGTATGAATATATTACAATTGTTCTAGAAACTTGAGTAACTACCAGATACTGTTCTTTCCACCAAAATAACACTATACACCCCATGGACACAGTGTTGTCCCAATTAGGTTAGGAACAACTTCACACACAGGCGTAAGTTAACAAAAGCATGATGATACGACTTTGGCATATTTAAACTACCCTTTGAATGTATTTAATGTTGTAATTAAATACTTAATGAGTGAGTATGATAGGATACTTATTTTTATTTATTTTTTAGTACCCAGTCTTACTACCTGTTCAGGGTTACTTATTGTTGTACAATATTTTAGTAATTAAATGAGAGGGTATTTAAATATGATAATTGTTAGCTGAATACTAAATATAGGCTAAGACCCTTGGGCCTGTCGAGTGCAAGTCTAAAACATATTTTGTAGAATGGTCGGCGGGAGTGTGAAAGACATGGCGTGATCTCAACCGACCAACGTATCCTTCCGCGCCAACAAGAACATATGATCACGGAAACCGTAGATGGCGCTAGCTACCTGACAGGTCTTGCGGAAAAATCATACGGTGGGAAATAACAGTTTTCTCGAGACCGAGGGAAATTTTTGTAGTAATATTTTCAACACCCCTCCTAAGGTAATTTATTGATGTTTATTAATTGTTTAATTTTCTTACTTTTTATTATGCATCTGGCATTTTTCTATTAAAAAATGTCAATTTTATCGATATTTGTTGATCACTGTTCAAATTATAGAGTGGGTGTGTATATAAAAAGAATAACTTAATCAACATGCTTCTATTCTTGAACAAACCGTTTAAAAAAGATAATGGTAAAACAATAAACATTCTTGAAGATAACCGTTTGTTCCCACGGCTCTGCACTTCCACGCCAAATGAAAAGGGCTAATCGTCTTAAGGAACTTTCTTAATTAACTTAAATATATTTTGGTCACTTTGCAGTTGTATTAGAATAGTCTCAAAGATCCTCGAATCTTAGGCCTGATGATTGTACACTTCCTATCTAAGAGTGCATCAGAGAATTCGAAAGGCTACGAACCTTGCTCAGAGACAAGATAAACACCAGCCAGACAGAAGGGGTGACGGTCCAAGCACTATAGTTCAAGTACCAGCAACTTACCAGCCAGACAGAAGGGGTGCCGGTCCAAACACTATAGTTCAAGTACCAGCAACTTACCAGCCAGACAGAAGGGGTGCCGGTCCAAGCACTATAGTTCAAGTACCAGCAACTTACCAGCCAGACAGAAGGGGTGCCGGTCCAAGCACTATAGTTCAAGTACCAGCAACTTACCCCACAAATAGCCCCCTTACGATCAACAAACCTTTTCAGGCAAGCAAATAATCGAAGGTATTTGAAGATTACTTACTACTAAGACTATTCGCTTGAACAAAACGTGGTTATTACATTCTACGTTTTCTTTGTAATTTGCAGTCCGAGTAAGCTCGTTTGGGGGTTGCTTTATGGATAGGAGGGAGGAGGGTGGTGTTGATCAGGAGGTTACCTGTAGGCTGTGTCTGGCTACATCCTTGGGACTACAGTGCTACTTACTACTTAACAATGAGCTTAGAAACTCTGTCAAATGCCATCTATCACTTAATGAAAATAAAAACCCTACGGCGTTTATTATCGGTACCATTTTATCGTTTGCGTCAACTGTTTTCCCATTATTTTACGAAAATTTAATCGTGCCAATAAACAATTGGTTACTTTTGGCGATAAAAATGTTAGGCGTATAGTGATTAACCACTTTTCGAAATAAACAAATTCTTAATATTATAAAACAAGTTTGCTTTAGCATGCCGTATAATTTAAATTGGCGGGAAACATTAAGTTTTGAGCTCTAGCAGACGAAAAGTGAATAATAAAAATGTGCCAGTCGAAGACTGGAACAAGGACGTGTGGACGATATATTTGCTTCTTTCCATGGACTTAGATTATTATTATTAGCACCGCGTCTTACTACCCATTCGGGTCATACGCTCTTACGCTAATGTGTAATGGTAGGGTGATTATGAGATGAAATGAAGGACCTACAGTTTAACGTGGAATCCGAACCACGGTGGAGGCCTGGCATTCCCCACATTCACAAGATAACTTGTCAGAGGTGGAGGAAGGGTTTCATAATCAGATAAATCTGTGCCGGGACCGAGGATTGAACCCCGGCCGCCAGCATACATGGACTTAGATGTTTGTGAGGGGTGTATTGGCATCTTGGTGATAATTTGGGCACGTGACTATCTATGCAACTGCCGTAGTCCCGTCGAGAGCCACTAAGGGTCATGGGGCGAATAGTGTTGACCGGTCCCCTTTCCATTACTATAATGCAATAGCAAAACTAGTATATAGTGTTTAACAACGATTTTAAGAAAATTATTCCAGAAGTTTCTCCCAAGACAGCCTAGTTACCATCCAATTATGCACAAATACAACGGACATATACACATTTGCAACACATATTTTAAATTTAAAGGTGGCAGGAAATAACTTTAAATAAAATGCTCCTCTTTTGATAGTTCTGTGTGTATATTTTGTTTCTCAGGTTCTATTTTTTAAATTTAACAATCTAGCTAGGTCTTAGAATATAATTGAATCATTTAAAATTTGCCTTTCGAACTTTTCTATCAGCAAACATTTGAATTATGGAGTCAAAATTCAATGTTGGTGCAGGTTTTTAATGTATACATTCAGAAATATATTTGCAATATTGAGTTTTGTTATTTTGCTGAGCAATTTTAGGGACTGCAGAGTAGATTTAGAAATGTTGGTCTTGTGTATCATTTCAAGATACTTGACTTCTTCCGTTAGGTCACCAACATTTCAATAGTCTTAACGGCGTAACCTTTTCTTGTTTATAGCCATCCGACCAAGTAAAAAACTAGTAGTAATTAGTGTACTTAATTTAAATTTCGTATTATATTTCACTTTCCTTCTGTTTCGCTTAAACGTTAGTATTTTCGTCGAAACTGAGAATAAAATGTCTCTAAGCCAAGCTGGGTCCACAGGTTCCTGGGCCTCGGGGATTTTGTACACCCCCCCCCACCCACCCACCCACCTTCTCGTTGGGACAGGCAACTGGAGGGTACAGTACATATCAAAGCGACAGTGAATAGCTAGAGAGTTTAGTTAAATTGTAATTCCAAGAAGGCACAGATTTATCTGATTACCAAACCCTTACTTTACCTCTGACAAGACGTGTATTAATCACAACTTGTGAATGTGGGAAATGCCAGGCCTCCACCGTGGTTCGGATTCCACGTTAAACTGTAGGTCCTCCATTTCATCTCACAATCACCCTACCATTAAACATTAGCGTAAGTGCGAATAACCCGAACGGGTAGTAAGACGTGGTGCTGGTAATAATAATAATAATAATAATAATAATAATAATAATAATAATAATAATAATAATAATAATAAATTCCAAGAACTATTATTTTCAGTGACTTAAACGTTTCAATCTTCAATCTTGCTAAGGATCCGCCCACATAAATTAATAAATATTTTTTAAACGTAATTAATATTATCATTATCGTTCTGTCAACATTCCTTTAACATTTAAATAACTTATCTACAAACCAACTATCACACGTAGAACGTATAACGCAAAACACAGTTAGGAATCAACGATTATAATCGATCAATCGATGCATCGATAATATTATTGTGACTAATCGATTATTTATACCAATTCAGGAGCTCAGGGTGCATCGAGTAGATGTATTCTAGTCCTCACGATAGTTAAATAATCAACTCTTATATTAATAAAGTAATTTACAAACATGTATTTATAAAGCCACTACATGAAACATATTTATTTAATGATGACCTGGCCGTCACCTCTGACAAGACGTGTATTAATCACAACCTGTGAATGTGAGGAATGCCAGACCTCAACCGTGGTTCGGATCCCACGTTAAACTGTAAGTCCATTTCATCTCACAATCACCCTACCATTACAGATTAGCGTAAAGGCGTATAACCCGAACGGGTAGTAAGACGCGGTGCTAATAATAATGTTTATTTAACTTGAATATAAGTTGATCCAAATTGGAGTTTATAAAAAAGTATTTTATTGCAAAACCCAAATCCTTAATGGACACCATAAAACTGGGAACGACTTCTTTAGAAGGAACATACGTTATAAAACAGTAACAAATAAAGTAGCAGCCGGGAGTTGAATAAAGGACCCCTAGGCTCGTAGTAGGCCCTGTCGCAAGCTTGTTATCGTTTATCCTACACCATAGTTGAATAAAGCAAATTAAGATTTTGACTTTCAGGATAAGCATAGTGTACAATGAGCCTTATGGGTCAATGTTGAATGTTCAACAGCCTCAGCATAGAACTGCAAGTGTTTTGTAATTATTATTAATATTGGTCAAAAAATTGCTATATTTTAAAATGAGGAAGATAGCATGATAACAAGTTTAGCTCCTAGTAGCTGTAAACATAATTGTTAGATTAAATTAAATTTTATCAATTATGAACCATACTTGACGTATAAAAATCATATTAAAGGTCTCGGGTTCAAATCTTGTATTCCAGCCTCCTTTCGAAATTACTGTGATAGGCTAAGCAAATTTATTTTACTCTATCTTAACAAACAACGCATAAATAAAAGCTTGTGAACTTGAAAAAAAAAAAATCCCTTGGTGTAGTTTGTGTGATCTTTTACGCCCTACATTTGATTATGAACTTGATGCGTTTTTAATCCCTAATTAATAAGATATTAAATTTCAAGAAACAGTCACAGTCAATAAAAGTGGCCGGCACTTTACGATATAGCAAACAAGAGGATAAAGCAACTTCCCACATATGCATGCACTAACACTGCTTGAAGCAACGTGACTAAATGTACATGTAGATATAACAAAACTTGTATAATTATTGTAAACAAACAACGAATATAATTAAAAATAACATAAACACACCAAACTTATATCACCACCAAAAATGAAAAGCAAAGTGTACTAAAACAAATACAATAATTTTATTTGTGGATTAATGGAATGGGATGTATTTTCTACAATAAAATGTTTGCCAAGTTACTTTCCTTTGCACTTTATTCTTTGGACGAGGGTATTTATAATAGTATTATTAAAATTAATCCACCCTAGTCCTTACATTTATTGGTAAGACAGTACAATAAATATATTTTCCATCCATTACAGTTTCCAGCCTGTGGTCAGTTTTTTTATCCAAGCCATATATTTTCCACTACCGGCTGGCTAGGCCTGTCGTAGCTTCATATGACTTATAATCTAACTTAAGACCAGGACAGGCACAACATCCAGTCCTCAGCCGTTAATGTATCAATGTGAGAGGGTAAACCCATATTTCACCAACAATACGTTTTTCGGCCATGCCGGGAATTGAACCTGGTACCCTTAGCTCAGTAGACAGGCTTGCTACTGACTGGGCTAATGTGTCTGGCACAGTACAATAAATTATATATAATTTAATTTAATGTTTACGCCTTAAACTATTTATTTATCTAAGGTATTTAATGCGCACTTTCTGCACCAACTGATTATATCAATACACGAGAAATTCTATGAGCGAGAACGGAAGGATATGTTCACAAACGTACAAGCCACACGGCCTTACTTCCCTTCCAAGGAAGTTGTGCTAAGGATTATTATCGCTCAAGAAAAATTCGTTAACCTCGGCTGGGTTTGAACCCAAGGACATCAGATCCTGAGACAAGATCACTAAAGTCGACGTCTAAGGAGTCACTCTAGCAATAGATTGGACTGCCGGTGACGAGAGGAACGTGGTTCAAATCCCAGCCAGGTGCTCTGAGGATGATCTTTCCTAAATGATGTTCTACTCTACCTACATGAAAATGCGGGTATATTTAATCTATAACTCTACCCTCCTCGTCTATCTCTAGTGAACGTAACGGATACTTGGTCAGGTGAAAAGAATTGCCACTAATGTATCAAAGCGCGTCTTCAGTCTACCAACATGTTCTTCATGTTCTAAGTTTAAATAAATGTTATTAGTTAAATTTAATATTCGTAAATGAATCGTTGGTAAACCTAGGGATGGGTGTACACTCCATTTACACTGAAAAGTAGCAAGCCTACCCTGACGGGTTGAACTATGGTGTAGCCCAGCGGTGGGCAACATATTTTTCCATGAAGCCACAAATGTGGCGAATGAGAAGTGAAATTCACCACACCACTTAAAATTTGAGAATTTAGGTTGTTTAATCGAACATTTTAAAACAAACACACTGTTTATACACATTTATTCAAAACATATAGGCCTACACTTTGAATACTCAGTTACAACTTCCTCGGATGCAAATGATTCAAATTGTTTAAATTTAAAGTGTAAGGGAGCGTTGGATGGCATTCAATATTTGATCAATGACTCATCCACAAAGCAGACTGCTACTCAGTGTGTGATGAGACTGCAAGCATGTGTGTCTCACCTGTGGTACACTCGCAATGAGAGTCCAGGTAGGTGAGTACAGGAGCAGTGGCGTGCTTGGCCCCAATGAGACGGGCCCGTATCAAACCCTCTCTCTTGGAGGCTCGGACAATCTTTACCTGCGGGTAGCTGGACATGTAGTCATCCAACTGACGTTTCGTGTGAGCTGGAACATACACATTACAACTGTCACAAAAACAAAACATGGGACACTGAAATAAACTAGTAGAAAGGATCAATTAAATGTTAAAAGAATAATTATTTAAAACGTGTTCAAGACAAACTTGGTGGACATACGTACCCTCCTCCATTTGGATACCATTGTTATATTTTTAACAACACTCATTTCAGGAATTACCATTGTTTCATCCATTGTGGTTAAAATTAATCAAATATTGCTCCAGTAGAAACATAAGAGTTCAATCTTCTTCGCACGGTGACATCAACAATTGTTGAGTATCTGTCAAGAGCAGGCGGCTCTGGATGAGAAACTTTTTAAATGAAGATCAAAAGTTGTCATTAAATTCCAGTAGGCCTACACCCTCCAGAGATATTCAACAACAACTTGGCACAACGGGAAGAGGATTAAGCTCTATGTCTGTACTGGAGAACGATTTGATTTATTTTGACCAAAAAAAGTTTTGATGGTCGGCAATTTACGTCTGTTCTAAGCAATACATTATACAAGTAGATGGTAAATAGTGAACTTATAATATTATCTAGTGCTGGCAATAATCCACCAGTTTGCTCCAAGGTCATATGATTGATCAACGAAGCACCTGAATACCAAGCAACCTTGGTGACGATCAAAGAACATGCCGAGGCCAAAACTATGGTTTGTCTGCTTTTTAAAACTACAAGTATGTTAATACTTTAAACATGGTTGCGTTAGTTAGACTAGCCGAATTCTTCTTTGAGAAGAATAAAATTGTATTGGGGGTTTCTAGACCCCCTTTTCTACAAAAATACGCCACTGCTCCTTTGCCCACAATCACACGAGACTCTCCCCCCTCTTTCCGACTACCACCCCATCTTCAATCACGCACATCTCCACCTAACTTCGTAATACATGCACAATTTATCATTCGAAATTCAGCAGCCACAAAAAAAAACCAGCAGAGCTAAGCCGGTGTCAACCCCCCAGGAGGACGCAACCCCCACCTCCACTAGCCTCCTCTTTTCGCGGTCGCCAAGGAAACTTCCTGACACCATTTTTCATGTTATAAATCCCGATAGCATGGAGAATATATCAATCGATGAACAAAGTGTTTCACAACAACAACAACAACAACAACGAGAATGAGAATGAGTGCCAGTTGATGAAAACACGTGTTGAAGACAGAGTCCTGTACTGTAAGAACCACTCAGTACTTTACTGGACCGCCATTTTATATCACTTCTGCGACACTTCCCATAGCTACTTTCAGAGATACATGGTATAATCTGTACCTGATACGTTTTACTTTCTCATATCAAAAGTAAGTATTGTAATCGTGAAAATTCTCGACCTCGAGACTAATGCATCTTTATTACTTATGTTTGTCTGAATCCAAAAGTGGATTTTACCACTCTGCCCATCTATGGCCACAGATTTTAAACTGTTTTACGGATTTTGTTCAAAATTGATATTTTGATATTATAGGACAATAGCTTAAAGACATTGTTTTCATATTAATCCTTGCGTCCAAATTAAGGGTATGTTACTGATGAGTGATTTTTTTAATTTCAAATTTTTCGAAAATAGCGCTAAAATTTTTGTTTAAAATGAACATCTAGGGAGTGTTTAACCTACCAACTAACAGTGCATACTTGGTTTTTGGGTAATAATTCGTTTAAAGGTACTTTACAAATTAGTTTTTTTTTTAATTAAAACATTTTGGAAAATGGCTTAAACAATTTTGTTTAAAATGTATATCTGGGAAGTTTTTGAAATAAGAAATAAAAGTGTATACATTTTGGGAGAGAAGAATTTGTTCAAGGGTAGTTTATTAATGACTGATCTTACTTCATCATATCAAGAGAAAGTATTATCAACACGAACCCAAAAAAGTGGATTTTACTATTCTGTGTGTCACCATGTGTGTGTGTGTGTGTGTGTGTGTGTGTGTGTGTGTGTGTCTGGCAAGGATCCAAAACGGTTTGATGAATTTGGTTCAAACTTGACATTAAGATATTACAGGGCTGAAGCAATTTTGTTTAAAATACACATAAAGGATTTGTTTGACATGATAGCTATAACTGTGTAATTGATTTTTGGGCAGAAATACGCTGAAGGGTGGTTTACTAATAGGATATTTTTTGAAAATTCTAGATTTTTGACAATAGTTCTAACAATTTTGGTAAAACATATATCTACAGATTGTATGGTATGACACATAACAATGTATAAGTGTTTTGGGGATAAACTCATTTATGGGTAGTACTGATAACTGGTTTTTCAAAAACCTTAAATATTTAATAATGACCCAAACGACTTGGTCCCAAATTGGTATCTTGTGAATGAGTGGCATGACAATTTAACACTGTTTATTTGTTTTTCGGGTGAAAACTCAAATATGGGTAGTTTAATGATATATGTTTTTTTTTCAAAAACTGAAGGAATTAAAAAAATATATGGCCAGAACGATTTGGTTCCAAATGGTTATGACATGAAAAATAATCATGTATATTTGGTTTTTGCTAAAAATTCAATAAAGGGTCGTTTACTTAATGTGATAATATTTTGTATAAGCGCCCACGTTCTGAAATGGTGTCATTCTATGAAGGGGTTAAAGGGTTTCAGCCTAAAGCAATGGACTATTTGGTATTCAATCTAAAGGTAGCCTTACACTGAGGCAACTAGTGTCCACCTGGGTTTCCTGCAGCAAGCGACCCCGGTTCGCACGCAGAATGCTACCGGCAGCAATCGTTGCAGCATGGTGCTGACCTATTTACACAAAGTGCAACATGATGTTTCAATTTTCGAGTCAGTTTGTGTAGAGATGTCGGTACATACAAAATCACAATGGTTTGTAACTAACCCACTCATCCCCACGGCTGAACCTAACATTATTTCTGTATCTGTGTAAGGTTGTTCTCAAATGTTTCACTTAATATTTGAATTCCTTTGCCGGGAAATTTAATATTAAAGTCAGTTCTTCATATATCTTGGCATTTGTATTTCAGATCCCACAAATCCCACAAAATATTTTTTTCTCGGTATTATTCTACAAGTAATCTTGTTTTCCGGTGTCCCAACTCATGTAACTACATAAGTGAACCCCCTGTGATGGAAAGTCTTGCGTTAATGCAACCACCAGATAGGCACCGCAATCAGCATGAGACAGTGCTGCCACTTTCAGAAGATGAACAACCTGCAGCATGCGATCACACCGCATGCACGATATCTCCCGTGGTATCCTCGGTGTAGGGTCATCAGTGAGATCGTATTGAGACATTTAAAGATAGCCTTACAGCAGTACAGTTTGAAATTAGTGTGGGACACATTCTTCCTATAATGTAATCAAAGTCATGTGCACGCGCTTAACCATGACTCAACTTCGGCTAAAGACGCGCGTTAGAGGGGTGGAAAGATGTCATAAAAATAACATGTTGGCCTTGAGAAATGAGATTAGTTTGCTCGATAAGGACAAATGATTGAAAATAAATTCACGGTTTGTAATAACCGGAAGACAAATGTTATTTTTATATTGTAAGCTAAGGTTGAAATTTTTTTTTAGCGAATACGAGAAAATTCCAGAATTGTAATAAAATTCCCTGACTTTTCCTTGTTTTCCAGGTCACTGGATACCCTGAATAAAAAGACATGTATGCTGGTGCTGTTAACAGGAGAGACACAAAACATGTTAATGTCCAGCTAAGCATGAGTCCCATTTGACCTTGTTTCCGAGCTGCAGCAGTAGTGTGGAGGTAGGTCCCACATGGAACGCTACACTTGTAATATATTTTTATAGCCTCGTCTATGTATTAATTATGTTAATGTGTCAAGGATGCTAAGGTTGGATTTGGAGGAAGCTACCACCTTTTCATGGATAGGGAGTAGAAAACCATTTAGGGAAAAACACTCTAAGTACAGCAGACCGGGATTCTAACACCAATAACCACCACATCGGTGGTCTACTCTATTGAGAGAGTGACGACTTAGACCATGCGGCCACATGTAGATAATGTCGTTGTTCAGAATAGGCCGATCTGAGCTTTATGGGAAATTTTACACAGTCATTACATGAACCAATGAGTTAATAAGAAGAGGGAGAAAGGTTGAGGATAGAATCCAACTTTTCTTAAATGTTCCAAATTCATAAATGTTAAAGTAATATTATGTTATTTTTCTATTTCATTGAATTCTCCCCTTTTTACTTTCTCAATAGCTTACCGGTACATAAAGTATTGTGAATGTCAAAAAAAAAAAATCTAACTCAAAATTTTGATAAATTTCGACGTTTCATGACCACCCGAACCCTAAAAAGTGGTTTTTGCAATGCCGTCTGCCTGTGTATTTGTTTAACCCTGAAATTAAGAGTGCGTAGTTTAAAAAAGGGCGAAAAGAGAAAAAATCAATTTTCTCAAAATCGGCTCTAACGTTTTTGATTAAAATTCGTATCTAGGTGTTGATTAATATTATAAATAAGCTGGCTATTTCCATTTTCCCATGAAAATGACTTTTAGGGTACTTTACAGAAGCAGAAACTTCCGTATCTCCGCAACTATTTGAGATACTATCATTGCAAAATTGTAATACTATTAAAAATAAAAAAACTTTTATAAGAAATACATCTTTATAAAACCAATAAATTCGGAGATATTGGCAAATATCTTCAAATAATCTTGTGAGCTTTAGTTTTACAGAGATACTAATTTATTTTTAACGCAATAATTATCTAATTCCATAGAATAAGTATATAAGTAAGTCTTTCAAAAAGTTGTTCTTTTTCTTTAAACTCTTAGGGGAAATGTTCGTACAGCAATGATCTATTTCCATTTTAGACTCAATAGTAAATATTTACCTTTTTTATTGGTCTAAGTTTATAAATGAGGAATTTAATGAAAGTGCGATAGCCATAAGTTGTGCAACACCTAAAAAAATGGCGAAAATTTTAACCGGTATTCGAAATTTTAATACGAGGTATTGACCCTTGTGAACACAATATCGATTTTTTTTTTGTCCAAATATACTAGTGAGGACCTTAATTCTTTAAAAAGAAAATGATAAAATTTAAATCCGGATGTCAAAAAAGGTTTAACGTTAGTATAACGCAATTTTTGCTGTGGTTTGCTAGTGTATATTATCTCGTTTCACATATATTACGAGTTTTGCGTAAATATCTACATTTATAAACAAGAGAGTGAGAAAGTCCGTGCGGAGTTCCGTACTATTTATTTACAAATACAACCGTACTGGCGTGAATAAAATAGAAGGATAGATAGACTTATTGGCGGGATAAACGTATATACAAAATAACAGTAGATGACATCACAGCTATTGAGTATCTGCCGTTCTTGCCGTGGCACCTGCCCTCTCTCGACACAGTGGCGGTGCTATTGTCAACAATTAAGGTTTTATTTTGTGTCATAAATTAAATAATACCCTATACTACCCTTATTTCGTATTACTTTACCTTCACCTTCATAAATGTTATTAATGGAGACATCCATTAACTGAATCAATTATGTCGCCTCCATTTTCAATTTTTTGAATTATTTAGAACGTTTTATATGTTGTTATAGCAAAGTCCTGGTCTATACCTCTGTGGGAACCTTCCAGGGGACCAGGTGAAACCTTTTGCATCCCTTAGTAACATATGTGTTAATTCAAAAACACCGAGGTAACTTAAAAAATAAAACCAAATTTATGTTTCTCAACTACGGAGTTTTATTTTGATATATAACAAAATGTATTTTGTTTGTAACTACAGATAATAAAAGATATGTCCTTCAAAATAGCTAGCTGCCATTTTGGGAAAATTATGTTGTAGAAGCTGGATCAACTTTCTCAAAATGTCTAGCTTATTTTTAAGATCCTTCCTATCAAATGAAAATATCATTGGTGGGGGAGGGGAAGTATTTGAAAATATATAAACTTTCTCTAGTAACAGTTTATAACATACACTGTTATAGCCTTCGGAACTATTTAATATTATTATATACATTACCTATTACGTTTATTCTTTACCGCTAAATCTTTAATTCGTCAGTAAAAATATTATAATACAATGTTTTAGATCTCTAGTGAACCGTTTATCCAAAAATTCTCTAATACCCCGGTTATTCGGTCGTGTGATGGGCCTTAAAGACTGGGCATTAACTGCACACAAGCTCGAACCAAACTCTTTTGAGTTTATTGTTCATTGTTTGAATTTCTACGCCTAACTACTCAAGCTCAAGGTTCTTAATCAATTCGCTACAGATTGGATATTAGAAAGTATGTATCTTTTCTTTCTTGGTTTTATCGTTAACATTTAATAACTGAAGAATTCAAAATTGGGCTGAAAATGGTTCCGTAATCTTGTTTGTCGGTTTAAATCTGAGGTGATGTGGAAAAGCAATCCCCTAAAAGTCCAGGGAGAATATCGAATAACGCCCAGTAAAATATACCAGTACGAATTTAGTTTGCTTGAAAGGTCGAAATGTATTTCTTTCGAACGGTTGGTAAGGGTGGTGGCGTCGAGGGAAAGGTGTGAGGTATTTAAATCGAAATCTGGAAGGCAGTTTGAGGTTGGAAAAGAGCTGCTTAATGTTATGCGTCTCTACTCTTGAGCCTCGCCAAGGCTGAGGGCTGCTTGGACCATATTTTCAAGAGTCTGGTTCAAGAAATGTGTCTTCTCCCCCCACCACAAAATGTATAGTCTAGCTAGATGTCTACATTATGAATGCTACAAATTTAAACACATTTAAGCTACAGCTAAAGCATTAGCTCTTAAGTATTATTTAAATAATAACCTCTCACTATCGAGCAGGGTGTCACAAAAGTTACTGTACAGTAAAGTACCACACACGCTGTTGCAGTTATTCATACAACAGATGTAGGAATAGTCCCCACGGCCCTGAAGACACGTCTGGACACGTCTCATCATATAATATTATAATAATAAGCGTGTCCAGACGTGTCTTCAGGGTCGTGGGGACTATTCCTACATCTGTTGTAGCAGTAACTGCAACAGCTAGGTATGCAATACTTTACTGCACAGCAACTTTTGATAAATGGCTTGTTATAAATAATAATAATAATAATAATAATAATAATAATAATAATAATAATAATAATATAGATGATAATAAAAATGGGTGTGTGTACTTATGTACGCGCGTGAGAAGTTATACTTCTTTGGCATCATTAAAAAATAAAAAATAATTTAATAATATTTAGTATTAATTATGTTAAATAATATTTTAATTTATATCAATAAATAATACATACGGATAGTTAACCTCAATTATATTGGAGCACTTGAAAAAGTCTATAAGCACAATTTTTTTCACTAATATTTACGAATAGTAGATAATATTAATCAAAATATTCAATTTAAATCACTACTGGGCCTGGATTCACCAAAGGGAGCAAATAGTTGCGCCAGCGCAAGTTTGAAATATGTTCCAAATCCTTATTCACTAAAAGTAGCAGGCGCAATTTGAGAGCAAAGTTGCGCCTTTTATTTGCCACCATTCAAGAGTAGGCGCAACTATTAAATCATGATTGTCACTTCAATAAATTTAAATGGCGGCATATTATTGTATTGGCTTAAAATACAATTAGTTACATAACTGTACTCCAATTAATAATGAATTAATTAAAATAACGAAACCTATGTCAAGCACAAAATTTGTTTCAATTTAGGCAGTGGTAACAAAACAATTACGTACCTTTTATTGTTGGATTTTTTACATTCAAACAACGCAATGTCATTTCTTGCATTATTACAAAACAAAACTACGAACTGTGTAATCTTCGTCTAGATCCAAAGAGGTTTGTATTCCTCCAAGTCCAAAGACATCTCGTCACTAAATATGGCAGTTAGTATAATTTTAAAATAAGTTTTAAAGTTTCTATAAACATTAATGTTTCATTAATGGAACTTAAACTTTAAACTAATAATATAAATAAATACAAAAAAAAATATTTTAATTTATATCAATAAATAATACATACGGATAGTTAACCTCAATTATATTGGAGCAGTTGAAAAGTCTATAATCACAATTTTTTTCACTAATATTTACGAATAGTAAATACTATTAATCAAAATATTCAATTTAAATCACTACTGAATATAATTTATTAGCACATATATAATTCGCACTTGTATGAAACTAAAACACGTGTTGTGAATGTAGAAACTAGAAACATGTGGATAAATATTATATATATGAAAACAGTGATCAGAGGCGACGAGCGTACCAACATGCGCGACTAACAGAGGTTCTATTTCTATTTTGTTGGTAGCTTTTTTTCTTTCGAGACTTAATGAGCGGTTTAACTTCAACCTGTTACTTTTGTGTTACAGTGATGCGCGCGCATCTTAAAATTTCACTCTCGTCATTTTTTCATAACGCGCCTAAAGAAGTATAACTTCAATAACCACAATAATAATAATGTTCCATTTTCTTGCATAAAATTATTTACTATGCTTAATTTTCGGTGAACTTTTAGCGAATTAATCTTTCTCATACAAATAAGTAACGTTAATAGAAATAATTGTAAACAAATTAACTGAAATTCAGCCGAAGAGTGGGTTTAAAGCCATGTTGTTTATATTGCAGCTTCGTTGCACTCGGTTGAATCGAACTCTAGCCTCTGAGATAGTCACTCTCGCTAGCACGTAGCTAGGGTCCATTTTTATAGGAAGACAGCTGACAGCTATGAAGGTTACTAGAGCTACGTTCGGGTATTAATACGTCAAGTCATGCTATTAGAAGCTGTCACTATAAATAGATAATACTAATACCTATAAAATAATAATAAAATATTGCCAATGTTGGCTGCAAATATATGTTTGTATTTTTTGAAAGGCCCTTCCTTATACAATTGGAGTGTAGCTCATGTTGCTGTTATTTTTACAAACTATAACAATCAATACGATCTTTTTACTGCTTTTAAAACATTACTTTACTGAGAAATTCAGATCAATGAAACCCACACCAGCATCCAGGTTTGTTCATGTTGGTCAGAACGTATCGTCATTAATGTTTTGTATTTTATCATAAATTTATCGTCCTCCATAGGGTCACAATAACTGATAACTCTAATTAAAAGTCAATTTATTGACATGTTGAATTGGATGCGATTAAAGAAAAATTAATGGGGATAAAAATATAATCCCAAAGTAACATACAGATCCGCAGTCCGTATTTAGTCGATTATCAGGAGCAGACTTGAGCGCGGGAAATTGTGCACTCAAAATGCTAATGAAGGCAGGAATTGTTGACACTCGTCGTTAAAATAAACATGGAAATTAAACTCATCTAACTCGGCTAAAAATTTAAAAATAGCTTTCAAAGCACCTAACAAATTTATTACACTGCAGTTGGTTATTCTTACAATATTTTTCACATCATGGAAAGTGATGTTAAAGACACTGATAAAATCAAAGTTAGGTCCGCTATTATAATCATTCATAACATTTTCAATTTAAATAAAAGGGTAAGGTGTCACACTTCTCTGCTGGGGGTCCGGGGTTCAATCCTCGGACCCGACACAGATTTATCTGATTACCAAACCCTTCCTTCACCTCTGACATGACGTGTATTAATCACAACTTGTGAATTTGTGGAATGTCAAGCCTCCACCGTGGTTCGGATTCCATGTTAAACTGTAGGTCCTCCATTTCATCTCACAATCACCTTAACATCACAGATTAACGTAAGTGCGTACAGCCCGAACGGGTAGTAAGACGCGGTGCTAGTAATAATAATAATAATAATAATAATAATAATAATAACAATAATAATGTTACAAATAAGTAAAAGTAGCGCTATCTAAAACTCACTTGAAATGTCAAACCTGGATATGAACATGAGCCACAACAGACCTTGACAGGAGATAATCTTCTTCATAACACTAACTAACACCTTGACAGGGGATAATCTTCTTCATAACACTAACTAACACCTTGACAGGGGATAATCTTCTTCATAACACTAACACCTTGACAGGGGATAATCTTCTTCATAACACTAACTAACATCTTGACAGGGGATAATCTTCTTCATAACACTAACTAACACCTTGACAGGGGATAATCTTCTTCATAACACTAACACCTTGACAGGGGATAATCTTCTTCATAACACTAACTAACATCTTGACAGGGGATAATCTTCTTCATAACACTAACACCTTGACAGGAGATAATCTTCTTCATAACACTAACTAACACCTTGACAGGGGATAATCTTCTTCATAACACTAACTAACACCTTGACAGGGGATAATCTTCTTCATAACACTAACACCTTGACAGGGGATAATCTTCTTCATAACACTAACTAACATCTTGACAGGGGATAATCTTCTTCATAACACTAACTAACACCTTGACAGGGATAATCTTCTTCATAACACTAACTAACACCTTGACAGGGGATAATCTTCTTCATAACACTAACTAACATCTTGACAGGGGATAATCTTCTTCATAACACTAACTAACACCTTGACGTTCTCAACCAATGCAACGAATTAGCACTTGTGCAACTCTAAAATCATATTCTAGTACTCAACCACTTTGGAACAAAATTAACCTAACAAAACTAGAATAAGAGGTTCATCTGTTTGACACCAACTCGTTCAAAGAGAGATAACTCCTAAATCATGACTAGGGATCGAACCTGACTGTCTTAAACTGCTAGACAGAAACAAGTGGAATGGACATAAGGTTTGTTGGTGACGTGGAACTCATGGATCGAACCTCGCTGGATGTATTGTCCTTGGTTTTTACTAAGTGCTAATGAGGATAAATTTCCTTTGAATTCTACCTGCCTCATTTATATCCGGTGAGACCAATTAATAAATATGATCAATATCTGAAAGAATAAGGAGATGCGTTGATAAAAAAAAACTAACCGTGGGTATTTAACGTGTATTTTCTAAACACGAACCAGAACACAACTAATGTTTATTTTTTTTATCTAGCTACCACGTCTCGCTATCTTCACTTGTAATAATTACGCTAATGTGCAAGGGATGAGGAAGGTTAAATTCATAGAAAGTGTAGGCCTACCTGCATTTGAGTGAAAGTAGAATGGAAAACCATTTAGTAATCTATCCTCAGTACACCTAACGAGGAATCGAACCCCGGCAGGCAGTCCATTGAAAGAATAATGTTTTAAACCATATGCCTACTGAAGTGGGTTGATTAAATTAAACCAGGACCACACGCTAAGCACCAAACACCCGACCTTATAAGCAAGCAAGCATTAGGTACTTTAATACAGTCCTAGATTATTTGTAGATAGCCTTTCTAGCCACTTCACCACAGAGACTGACTGCTAGAGATATGGGATGGAAAACTTTACTTTAAATTCATTCATCCGACGTTTTAAATGGAACGAATGCAGTCACAAGTTTAATTTATCCCAAGGACTTTATCAAATGAGTTCCAATGAAACAATAAGAGCGATTATATTTCTCTAGTCACTCTATGTAGGCGGCAACAGTGCTAAGAGCTGTGGCGAACACTATAGCCAGACTGAGAGTCAAACGTATGTGGGCTGAGAATGGTAGGAGCTTGTAATATGTCTCCACTCCATTCCCACCGGAGGGTATTACCATCGCCTCTCCTGGTAAACGTCTGGCGAGCCTGCTTTATTCTTTTCTATTATAAAAATATTAATTATTTTTTATTCTCGAGAGTTAAGGGTTCTTAAGATTTAAGAAGACTTGAATCAGATTACTAACAAGTTTTTCTAAAGTTATTTACTTTCACTTTTTAATTTATTTTAGAGAGAGAAATAAAGCTTTTGTATTGGCCTGTGTGTCAGTTTGTTAATAATATTATTATTGTTTGAGACCCAGGAACAGCCAAATTTGACTTTGGAGCTAAAGTCTCCGTTACATGATAAAATGTGATCTATTTAATATAAACAAACACTACCGTCATTTGTGGTAAAGAACAAACCATTACTTCCAAGCAAGGACAATATACAAAGCACATATTTACTATTATTCTCCTTGACGGAGTTCCTGCCCCAAAGTACATTGAAGATGCTCCAAACAGCCTCAGTGTTTCGAGACAGACGGCAGTACGTCGTATTATGTTACCTAGAGTCAACTTACCACTTCTTTGGTTTTCGATTACAGCTAGCAGAAACTAGCAGATGATATCAGTAACGCCAACATTGTCTAAAATAAACTTTTGTCACCATATTTGGAAATAATAATTATTTGCTAATTACTACTATTATTATTACTAAAAATATTATCAATCACTATTAACAATACTTCCCCAAAGATTACAGTATAATTTTACTTTCCATAATCAAATTTAAGCAAAAAAAGTCTAGTAATTTCATTTTAGTTTTTCTTTTAACTCTTGTGGTAATAACAGGTTAAATAGAGCGTGAAATTTTACATTAAATGTATTATATTCAGTTATTAATATTTTTATAGCTGCCCTCGTATATCTTTAACATAAACAAATGGTTTGTAATAATAAAGAAGAAAGAACATTCAAAATGTTTGTGAAATAATATAAAGTTTAAATCTTGTAAACAAAGAGTATTAATACTTTTGCCGCGTAACGGACAACGGTCCTCTTTTTTTTCTACGTCATCAACCGGCACCTTTTATCCAGTGGCCATATTTTTTTCAGCAAATAAGGCCACTTTTAACGTTCTCTTGCTTTTAAAAATTAATTTGAATTAAACAGCAAAAGAAAACTTCAATATTAAGCAACTAACAAAACGGTTATTCTTATAACCAAAATCCAACAATTTTAAAATGCAGTATAACATTGAATTATCGTATAAAATAAATTTAATAAAACCATGTGCGTGAATCAACAAGTTGAAGAACAAAATATTTTATAGTTGAGTATTATTGATTTGTATTTAGGCGTGTCTATTCTACCCGTTAATAATTTTATTACAAATTTGAATAGTACAGTGTCTTTTTTAAATACTAATTCGGCTATTTATTAATCTGTGTGTTCTTTTGTGAATATCATTTTGGTGTGTGAGCGTATTATCCTCGGGAAATAAACTGTTTTTTGGTGATCTTTGAATAATTACTTATCTAATATAACATTAAAGCGTGTGATAAAATTAAAAAACGAGTGTTTCTCAGTAAATATTCGAAAATTTAAGTCTATCAAGACTATAAAATAAATCTTTTAACCCCAAGATTGTGTTGTGTTGCCCTCTAGGCTAAAGATCGTGTTTTAAAAATTTTATGTTCCGAAAAAATATGTGAAGTGAAATAAAAATACTTGCGAATCTTTCTCCAGTATTGATTAAATAAATACCAGGTAAGACTTCAAGTTATAAGTTATTGTATTTTTATTAGAGACTTTGTTACAACTGTTTAAGAGGAGTGAATCTAAAATAGATATTCGTTAATTAGGATAGCTTTTGATTTGTCATTGTCATTTATTTTATAGGCCTAAACATATTTTCTAAAATATTGATTTTTGTTTATTAAATTATTTTAAGTCATTATAAATAGGCCTACATATTAAAACAATATCAGTTCTTGCGAACCCCGTTGGAAAACACTTGACTGAACACAGATAAGGATTAGATTTTATAAATAACATAATAATTATTAAATTCTTCAAAAACGTTGAAACAAGAACATTTTCTTAACTTTATTAACCACTTCTTTGGGAGATGCTAACCCACAAATTCACTTTTATAGCATAATTACAACACTGTAGATCTTTAAGCTTTGTTTTTTTTCACTAATTTGTTGTATCAAAGTTTTGTTACTAAATTTTAATATGTTTTATGTGAATTTTAGACTTGTCGTAAACCCATATTTTTATTCTATTGACGTTAATATAAAATTTATTGAAAATTTTTATATATGACATTTTGTAGCTCATTAAAATCAAAATAAAATCAATCTTTTGAATATTAAAAGTTAATTAATCCATATAACAAGTTTTAACTTTATTACCACTCCTTACTTTAAACTACTTTAGAATGTTTTCTGATATCTATCATCATCATTATTATTATTATTATTATTATTATTATTATTATTATTATTATTAGCACAGCGTCTTACTACCCTTTCGGGCTCTACGCACTTACGCTAATGTTTAAAGGAAGGGTGATTGTGAAATGAAATGGAGGATCTACAGTTTAACATGGGATCCGAACCACGGTGGAGGCCTGGCATTCCACCCATTCACAAGTTTTGATTAATACACATCTTGTCAAAGGTCAAGAAAGGGTTTGGCAATCAAATAAATTTGTGCTGCGACCGAGGAATGAACCCCGGACTCCCAGTACAGAAGTCTGACACCTTAACCCTAGAGCACCAGGTCACCAACATGTTGTAATACTCTTAAAAATGTTTGATTGTTTTTTTCTATGTGTAGTAATAGATATTCAGATTTTTCACATTTATAATGTTAATAATATTAATACTAACCAAAAAAATTGGATTTTTTTAATCATTTTCTAGATAATTTTTTATAAGAAAATTGGATTTTTTTTATTTTTTTCTAGATAATTTTTTATAAGAAAATTGGATTTTTTTAAATAAAACTTATTTATTTATTACAATAAAAACTTATATGGGATTAAATTCTATTTAGAAAAAAATTATATTCTTGAAAAAATTAATAATTAATATTAGGCCATCTATATATATATATAGAAATATATAGAAAATAAAAGTCATATAAGTTTCTTGTTGAGACCTAAAATTTGACTGTCAGAAGTGACAGCTGCTAAACACATGTTTTTGCAGATCATATGGTTCGGCGGAGGGATACATAATTTGGTCTAGTTACTTTTCAGAGCTGTCAGATATCAGCTGTGAGCTGTCAGTCAGCACCAAAGAAGTGGTGTGGGACCTATATATGCTATATACTATACAGCATCGACCTTTGTACAGACAAAACACTTTCGTTGTGTTCTTTTTAGACTTGTTTTGTAAGAAACAGAGAAATTGCTAGGATTAACCTTGAATGTAGGCTTAAAAAACTCAAAACACCAAAGACAGCTAAATATGTGCTTATGCTCCCTTTTCCATATTTGCTAGAAGATTCGAAATATATATTCCGTTCACGATAGGTTTTTACCTGGATGACAGTTCGAAAATCATATGTTTAGGTTTTGGGTCGCCAACCCTTGTAAAAGATCACAGTTTTGTTATAAATGTAAAGATCTTTAATTACCTGTTTGTTATATATTACATTTAAAATAACGTAAACTTAAGTTTTCTTATACTATTTCCTTTTTAAAATCATTTCTTTCTATCCAACTAGAAACAATATTTTAAACATAATTAAAAGTCCTTATTTTTCGTTTTGTAACGTTACTGACTTTGTGTAATATAGTGCACACATCAATACCTTTTAATACAGGCATCGTATTTACTTGGAAAAGAGAAAATGGTTGTCATTTTTTTTACATACAATAAATGATTTTATGGTTATTTTATCGTATTTTGAAATATTGAACAGAATAAAATATTTTCATCAACTGCGTGTGTGCATCATTGTAAAAAAACTTGTTTACCGTTATGTTCAATCATATGGTTTAGATTCATCAGTCGCCATTTTGAAGCTATGTTCGTTAGAAGTTTTTGTGAAAGTGGTGTTAATATTTTTTTAAGGGGAATAAAACTATAAATAAACTTTGTGTCCAACCTCAAATAAATATTTAAATAATATTGGCCTAAATTACTGTGGTTAACTATGACATTAATATAGTACTATCTGTTTTCATTACAGTCATCCAAAGTGATAGATGTCAGCTGTTGGCGTAGTGATATATTAGGGACTACTTCTAGCAACATTTCGAGCTGTCATACAGGTAAACTTAGCTCGTGAATGATTTTTATGTTCAAAAGTAGTAAAGATGTTGATGTAATCAAAGTGTATATGTTTGTCTGTGTGCTTGCATCGTGTGAGCTACCAGCGACCTATACAATTTCATCTTCAAGGGTAGAAACAAGTCCAAAGCGCACGAAATCAAAGTATCAGTTCTGGTGTCGAAGCAAGGCCCAGCGTTAGTCGGCCCAAAGGTACCAGGTCGGTCACGCCTCCTTCACGGCGAGTTGATCAAAGAGGCTCAAAACATGGACACGTGGGCTTGACACGAGCGCTGTTCACTTTGTCACGCTCACAGTATGTTTGTTGTTGTCGAACTTCAAAATAACAACAAAGTATTTATTCCCCCCTTCCGAGTTCCGTTTGATGCCCGCCACTAATGAAACGTTCGAGGAGACCGTGGCCTAGAGCTCTCTTTTATTCCGGAGGCCATATTATTTAAAATATGTGGGGAAGCACAACCTACCATACTGCTACCTTTAACTAATCCAAGGACACATTATCATGAGGGTGAATTGTAGGACATACACCTTCATTGGTCCAAAGAGGGTAGAAGACCACCAATTAGATTAAAAACAACTTCGTTATATCCGGTCAGGAGCACCAACACTTAGTGGGGAATAACTCATATTTTAATTGGTCATGTTTTATTTTAAAATGTGACGGTGAATCTTTTACCCCACACGGCCTTCTCCTTAATCTAGAATATAGATAGAACAGAGAGAAAAGATAGATATAATTCAATTACCATAAAAGGTTATTTTAGAACATCCAAATTAAGTGGTTTTTTTCCAACACGGATAAAAGTTATGCAGTGGACAGTATAATATAACATGAGCTAACGTACAAACAAGTGAAAGTAGATCTCCCCTCTTTTCTACCGGTCATAAGGCCCCTACGACTAAAATTGGTCTGTACTTCAATGGCTTCATCTTCGAACAACCAGATTCTTTAAGAAACTGAGAATTGAATCCCAGTTGGTACAAATTTGAACTTACTATTTTAATATGTTCATTTATTTGTTCTCATTCTGGGAACCTAGGATCAATTTTAACTAAACTCCTTTCATTTTTTAAATGTTTAATTATTCAACACTGCGTCTTACTACCCGCTTATGTACTAATTACGATAATGTATTATAAATTGGGAAGGTTGAATTTAGAGGATGTGAACCCTGATTTGCGTGGAGGGAGAATGGAAAACAATTTAGGAAAATACACTCCTTTAAAATTAAGTCTGTTATGACTTCAGGCATGATATTTAAGTGAATTATCTTATTTGGAGTCTAGCTTTAAGCGTGAATTTGTATCTCTAATGTTATGACGTTTACAAACTATGAGAATTGTCATCTTGTTGTCATGAATTTAATCAATGGAGAAAAGTGTGTCCACATTTGAATTAGTCCTCTCCTTCCTATCCGAGCAAATATTCATAGATAACCACCCCTTTCCCCCTCCTGCCGGGAATAGCTGCGAGCGCTTCGATTGAATTATGGCGCGTGCCCTGCGAGCAAATGGACATCTCTGCCGCCTGCAGGCATTTCGAGCACGTCTCGCTGATCAATACAATAATAACATACATTCGCCTCTGGTCTCGTTTCGTATCGTTGCAATACAATCCGAGTATTGTAATATATGATACAATAATACATGCATATCTCGCCCATTCCTTTCTTCGTCATAATTTGAGGGATTCCCACGGGGGTGTGATTTGGGTGGACTGACTACTGGAGGGGTGGATCTACTTGGACTTTATTGGATGATGGACAGGCTAGGGTTCGTATCCAGGTTGGGTATATGGAGGGTGTTGTTTCCTAAATCGTTTCCCACTTTCTTTTCACGCAAACGTGGCTGTATTTCCTCTCTAACCCAGTAGTGTGATTAAAATGCGTATATCATGGACTGGTAGTTAAAGTAGGGAAAATAAACTTTATTTGGATTTAGAGCAATATCGTAATATATTATTAGTAATTATAATTTTCAATTTATTTAATAATATTATTATTATTTATAGTAACAGCACGACTGTCTCCAATGAAGTTTTTTGTTAAAATTCGTACTCTTGGAAGAGCTAAAATATATATTTAGTTTACAGGGGTAAAAGGTCATTGTTTTGGTAACAGTCATAAAATTCACCATAGGCGTGGCCATAGCTTAAAATCACAATTCTCATCTTATGAATTCATTAATAACACATATATGATAGGGTGGGGCTATTTGGATCAAGGGGCTATTTGAACCAAAATAAGGATTCAAGCTACTACGCAGGTATTCTGCACATATTTTTTTTATGTTTAGTTCTTCTAATTTACTGAAATATCTACTGGCTGTAAATTGGTATGAAAAAATTATAATTTTTAAATGTTTAAATAGCTGAAAAAATTGTTTTACAAGATCAATCGAAGTGAGATTGACATACTTTTCCTAGTGATGTAAATAATTTTCTTTGCGTTGTAAGGTCTTAACCCTCTTATAGTTGTTAATTTCAAAGTGTTTTTTAACCTATAGCTTATTCTGCTGGGCTGATCACCAAGAAGTTTGAGCGTGTTCTATTGGAAAACAATAGAGTTATTTTATATTGAAAAATAGTTTGCTTCTGGGGCTATTTTAATCACTTTTTAAAGGGCTATTTGAATAATTATTTTCTTGCTTTTTTATTTATTTTTAGAATACACCATTATTATTTATCGCTTTTTGACATTTCGTAGAGTGAGCTTATAGGTTGTAAAATTATCGTCGTTGTTGGATTTTAAAACAAAAACTTTCGAATTCAATCTTAAAAACAAACTAAACATATTAACTACTACACATTATTTCTCACCAGTACTCTAAGCTTGAAGAATAGCGCTGGTTTATTTGGAAAGGTATTTCTGTATCGTTTAAAATACTTAGATGTGCTATAGTTGTGAGTTGTAGAGTGGCTCAAGTGACAGCCAAGTTATTACAAAACTAACAGAGTGACAAACATCGAGATTAATCCAGTTAAGAGTGGGCTAAGTGACAGACAAGTTATTACAAAACTAACAGAGTGACAAACATCGAGATTAATCCAGTTAAGAGTGGGCTAAGTGACAGACAAGTTATTACAAAACTAACAGAGTGATAAACATCGAGATTAATCCAGTTAAGAGTGGGCTAAGTGACAGACAAGTTATTACAAAACTAACAGAGTGATAAACATCGAGATTAATCCAGTTAAGAGTGGGCTAAGTGACAGACAAGTTATTACAAAACTAACAGAGTGATAAACATGGGCACAGAAAGTTTGTGTTAGGATGGTCTGGACTCTCCTAGATATTGCTGCCCTCCCGACACCCTGGATTTAATTAGCCCCAAAAAAGTGAGGTCCACTTATACGTGTATAAACTTAAACCATCGTGTTTCCAATTTTAATAATTTACTTACACATTGCACTTTTCAAAATATATTTTTTATCACTAGTTTTGATATAATTTCGGATAAATAATAGGTTTTGATACATACAATATGTTATCTGAAAATATAGGACGTTTCTCTGAAGGAAACAAGTTATCGGAATTTAGGAAAGGATGCTAACAATTTGTTATAAATTGTAAAATCATACTTTAAGAATTAACAAGATGAAATACCTTCTTATATAAAATAACAACTGTCAGAAACTAAGTTGGTAGCTTGTGTAGGCTCTATCCGCCCTTACTTTCAACCAAACGCACTATTTTGTAGCTTTCAACAATATAGAATCATTCATAAAAGTTGAGTATTACTAGTTAGTGGAAGATTGTACAATTTTTCATTGAGCTGTAATTTTTGTTGTGTATTTGGGGGACGCGGCAGTTGGCCTAAAAGGCATTTGGCCTAAAGGCATTTGGCCTAAAAATGAAACCAAAAGTCATTTGGCCTAAAAGGCATTTGGCCTAAAAGTCGTTTGGCCTAAAGGCGTTTGGCCTAAAGGCATTTGGCCTAAAAGGCATTTGGCCTAAAAGGCGTTTGGCCTAAAGGCATTTGGCCTAAAGGCAGTTGGCCTAAAAGGCATTTGGCCTAAAAGGCAGTTGGCCTAAAGTCATTTGGCCTAAAATGTAAATTTAAAACCTTCGGTTATCTTCGGAAAGTAAAAGGTACTGTTAGTTGTTTCATCTGAATATAGATAACAAACTGATGCAAGGTAGTTACAATATTTCTAAAAACATTGACAATATCCTACATACAAATAGATCAGTAGTTCACAAAACACTATATCACCTTTTTTATATATAGATTTCCGATATTGTTTCCTTGTTAATATATCTCACGGTCATAAAGTTAACGAAAAACAATAAGAAAATTCCATTCTCAGCATCGTTTACGCTCGGTAAAATTATATGCGTACATTCAAATTATGGGGACTTTTGACAACTTATTCCGAAAGGCAAAATGAAAGTGGAAACCAATATTCAACCCACCCACTTTAAATTTGTCTGAAGTGACGCGCGATTTTCGTTTAGCGCTACTGAGATATATATGAACATATTTTTTTTATCTATTGTATTAATAATTAATATATAAATAATAGTGACGCATTAAATAAATTTTGACAGTAAATATTACAATGGTCATATATATATATATAAACTTAAATTATGGTTTTGACTAGATCCTTAACTCTATTATTATTATTATTGTTAGAATTATTATAACTATTATTATATAAAATTAGTACAGTTATTTTTTTTCAAACAGTGTAACTATTTTTATTACGGTGATATTATTAACAACATGGGCTATGTTAACACAATAGGTCCTTTGTTTAAAAACTATATACTAATTTCCCTCATAGTAATTTGCAAAGCATTCTCAGGAATTATTTCAACTTGTGAAAAAAATACAAAAGATTTTATGGAATTGTCGTTGGTCTTTTTTTAAGTCTTCATAAAACGTAAAAATACAAAATGTGGTAGCCTTTACAGGATAACTTCCTAGGGCAAGAAAAACGTACGATGTAAGCAAGTGGACCTCCGAAATGCCAATGGCTGCAGCAAAGGCCAGAGGGATAAATCTGACGAGCTTTGGTTGGTAAAAATATCTCACCGCTAGGATCGCCTGTGTTCTCCCATTCCAAAAAGTGACACTCTTATAGCCTAGATGCAAACAGACGTGACTCAAGTTAGCCCACCACATTGCCGAAAAAAAATATTTTTTTTGTCTAATCGTTTGTGCTCTATTTATGCTCATATGTGCCCGAACATGAACATTTGTGCTGTTAAACTGGCCATTTTAGAAAATAGTTAATGTGGTGGGCCAACTTGAGCTCAAGCTAGCCCGCTACATATTGAAAAACACAACATAACCAAATTTATTTAAGTCAATCTATTGTGTTCCATTTGTGCTCATATGTGCCCGAAAATGAACATTTGTGCTTTAAAATTAGAAAATCTAGAGAACATTTAATGTGGCGGGCTAACTTGAACCTTCCCTATATCATAAACTGTAGAAAAATATAGTTCAAACTGGCCAGCCACATTTTTAAATATCAATGTAACAAAATTCTGTATTCACCATTCGTTTGTTCTTAGTTTTTGCTCATATGTGCCCGAAAATTAACGTTAGGTCTGGGAATCTAGGCCTTTTAGATAACATTTAATGAAGGCGATCCAACTAGAGCTCAAGCTAGCCCACCACATTAACTGTTTTCTAGATTTTCTAATTATAGAGCACAAATACTCATTTTTGGGCACATATGAGCACAAACGAAAAACAAACGAATGGTGAATACAGAATTTTGTTACATTGATATTTAAAAATGTGGCGGGCCTGCTTGAATTCAATTTTTCTACAGGTTATGGTATAAGGAAGACTCAAGTTAGCCCGCCACATTAATTGTTCTTTAGATTTTATAATTTTAAAGCACAAATGTTCATTTTCGGGCACATATGAGCACAAATGGAGCACAATGGATTGACTTTAATAAATTTTGTTATGTTGCGTTTTTCAATATGTGGTGGGCTAGCTTGAGCTCAAGTTGGCCCACCACATTAAATATTTTCTAAATTGGCCAGTTTCACAGCACAAATGTTCATGTTTGGGCACATATGAGCACAAATAGAGCACAAACGATTAGACAAAAATTGTTTTTTCAGCAATGTGGCGGGCCAACTTGAGTTACGTGGCAAACAGGCTAAATCTTCTCTTTCTCTCTTCTCCGTCGCACTCTACAAGAGACTTTGAAGGGTGGGATTAGGCAGCAGTCCTTTCCTCACTCCATTCCTTATAATAGCAAACTACCTTGAAGTAAACCATAACAATAATTCATTGTTCCCCGGCAACTTTCCTTTGGTTCTTTTTCAAACCCACTAACATAATTTGTTTTGAGTTTCACAAGTTGTTGGCGGGTACCTCTGTCTTGCTTCATCCTTTGCTTTATATAGATTAAATAATGTATTGATTTGTATATTTTTGTGTAAAGTTTAGTGATATCTAATTTTTTTAAATATGTATTTCATCTTCATTTTTGAAAGAAAGATTTTTACTATAAAATAATGAATCGAGGACAAAAATGTGCATACCGCGCCTGCTCAATTACACGATGTACTTAAGGTAATTTTTCCTAAATGGTTTCCCGTTTTTCCACGCAAACGAGGGTACTTCTCATAATTCTATCTTCCTCATACCTACCTTCTAATTGCTATTAAATGTGGAAAGCATTGACTGGCGTGAAGATACAATGAAAAAACAACACTACTAGAGCTTACTCTATTTACTTGAAAAACATATTTTAGACAGTGAAAATACATCATATTCAAATATAACAAATGTACATTTTTGTATAATTATAATTACATTTAAACTTTATTTAACATTTTTAAGATAAATACTATACTTACTATGTTGACTTAATAATATAAAATGAGAGACTCCTTTAACACACTGGCTCAAAAAGTATTCATTATTAACTCTCTCTCTCTCTCTCTCTCTATATATATATATATATATATATATATATATATATATATATATATATAATCTAAACCTTTATTAAAGGGTTTTGAACTAAAAGTTTGGTACCCTTTAATTAAATAAAAGCTAATGGATATACTTTTGATTTTTTCATTTGACGAGAAAAAGGGGCATTATAAGTTCATAAAAAACATTTTAATAACTATCATATTTATTAATTAATTATATCTATGATAAAATGACCTCTAACTAAGCGTTTACTTAGAACCAGTGGCGCACTCATTGGGGTGGAGTAAACGGGGCACCTTCCCCCATAACCCCTAATAATTTCAATACAAACATTAATTATTTAATTTATAACTAAAACATTAGACACAGAAGATGAGTCGTATACATAGGCTCCTTTTGAAGACTTGGTTTAAGACTTTATATTCAAAACACACACATATTAAAAGTGCCACTTATATTCTCATTTGAAAAAAGCACAACCATAGTAGCTTCCATACATTGTATACAAGAAAATGTATACAACTAGTAGCCACCATTCTGGTAATTAAGTTCGTTTTAGTTTTTAAGTTTCTTAACACAAGATATGGGTTATTACACCGAGGACCTCGCTTATATAGAGACTTCAGAATCACTCGCACCCCACCCAATTTCAGTTAAAATTAATACTAAAGTACTTCGAACTGACAAAGCTACCAGAGCGTGTTATTCAACACATTAACATATATTGACTTAGACCAGGGGTTCTCACATTTTAGACCGAAGGAGCCTTTGTACCAGAAAAAATGAATGGCCGAACTCTCATAAAAATATTTACACTAGTATTATGATCATTCAATAAATACATTTAAATCTCACAAGTCTTTTATAATTTAATACTTGAATGAATATAAAAGAAGAACTACACTACACCCCGACCTCCGCGTCACTCAAAAACAAGTTATATTTTGAGTGCGATGACTTATGAGATCAGGTAGTTTATAGCGTTAATACCAACGTACCAGTTTTTTATTTGTGTACAGAGGTGTAATTTTTTTTATCACGTAATATAGAATTATTTTGATAACACATAAACCGTACTAAACGTTGATTTCAATACACAGTCCGACACTTTATCTCAGTTGGTAGCGTGTTTGTATACTGAGCTAAAGGTCCCGGGTTCGATTCCCGGAATGTCCGAAAAACGTATCATTGGTTGACTGTGCTTTTCCCCTTTCACAATTATGAATTAACTGTCAGGGGGCTGGATGTTGTATTTGTTCTAGATTTAAGTTAGTTTGTCAGACTCTGAGGAAATAATCTACATTCTACGGTGTGTCTGTCACTAGTTTTATATCGAGTGTCACTCATTGAGCGTGAACTGGGAAAGAGGGAAGGGTTGATAGGGTGGGGTATTACCAAATTTTTCTCCCCCCATCGAAATGTGCCTCCCTCCATTTTGTTAAACTTCCCTCTGATATACTTGAATTTGAAGCTGAATGATGGTTTGCATCAAACTTCAAAAAGATTATATAACAATCTATTATTATTTTTAAATGCTTAAGGAACACCCCAAATAGCTTTTAGTGGCATTCCATTTTCAAATATTTTCCACTGGCTTGGAGTCAAGCACCTAAAAACTCCTTAAAAATAGTGTTTTTACAAACTACCTCGCCCAACACTAATAAAGCTTCGCCGATACTCTTGATAGTCATCACAATAGGTTTTTTTTCATTGTGACTTACTACCCGTTTGAGTTGTACACATACATCAATTTACCCTAATGAACCAGGAATGAGGAATGTTACATTTTAGATTGAATGTACCTACATTTGCGTATATTGAGAGTGGGGTACCATTTTAGGGAAAAATACCCTTGTTACACACGGCTTGGATTTGAATTTCAATCTTAGAGGACAACTTTATTTCCAACTGAGGAGGGGCGGGTGGGGATATAGGTGGAGGACACACATATTATCTCCAACTTTGAGGGGGGCATATATTATTACCAACTTATATAACACAAATGTAGCTGAATCTAATATTACCCTTTAAATATATAGTTTGACACACTCAGTTGAACATTAATATAAATTCAAGATTTTCACTTTACTACAAATTGGTTTATGAATAGGCCTACTTACAAGAGGGTTATTAAATTTATATTGAAAAGTTAACACATAATTTAAGTGAACATTTACGTCACCAAATACCTTAATGCTTTCATTAACTTGCGTATTATATACATTTGTTCATGTACTACAATAAACTATGTTCTTGTAAAAAAACATATTCATGTGTGTCATACAGCCACGTGATTTATTAAATTTAGAAATAATGTTTCCTAAGTATGTTTTAAGATGGCACGGATAACATAAAACTATATCCACCTTGCATGGGGAGATTTTTCTTCCAGACTACTGTCCACATTAATGAAGCAAGATCGATTTGTTTAATAAGGTTATAAAATGCATATGTGAAATTTTGCAGTTAAGTAAACTATTTAAACAAATCATTAAATTCACTATAGAAGGGGACTTTTCCATAAAGTAAAACTATTGGGGGTGATATGTTTACACGCCATGAAACCACTTACTATTTGTTTCGTAAATCTAATACAATGCCTAGATTCACGGGTGATATATTTTCCCCTTGGATAACATTTTCGGAGACATCACAAATAAGGGCGATTTTAATTTGCTTTTTTAAGGAAATTACAGCTGTTAGGACTGAAGGTCTCGTTCATATTCATTAGGTGAAAAAATGTTCTGAGCAAATAAAATACGAATCATGACTCCATTTTCCATCTCGTTCAGAAGGGAATACATCTTCATCTGACATCAGAATCTTTAGGGAAGTCATGGTGTATAACACCATATCTCTTAGATTACTTTTATTGCATACGGCAACGGTACAACGCTTACCCGGCATTTTCTTAGTATCGGTATGACACTTTTCGTAACCCTTCACGCATAAATAATAAGAAAGCATACAATAAACATACTAACATTTACTATTCACATTGACTTTGGAAGCATACTTGACATAAATAAGAAGTTAGTAACGAGCGCACCCGCCTCGGTGGCGTAGATAGCTAACGCGCTAGTCGTGTTGAGATCTACTGCTGAGGATGGGGAGATCGAGGTTTGAATCTCGATCGGGAAAACTGGGGGGGGGGGGGGTGTTTCCTCAATGGTTTTCCACTCTCCCTCCATGCAAATTCGGGTTCACTTCCACTAATTCAACCTTCCCAATTCCTAATCCATTGGCGTAATTAGTAATTAGTCGTATAACCCGAACGGGTAGTGAGACGTGGTGCTGAATAATAATTTAAAAAAAGTGCTGCACTACACAGTCACATGATCTGAACAGAAGCAAGCTTGGCTAGTTCACGAGCAGACGTTACAGCAGCGCTGCGTGTTAGGGTAGAGCTGAATGCTGGCCGGTAAAGTGAACGAGCCTACCCTACAACTCTAGTAGCCTTAGTATAAGGAAGGACCCATCAAGATGACCAAATAAACCTTAAAATTTGAAATTTCTCAGTGAGTTGAGTAATTGCAGGAGGAAGGGGAGCTTGGAGGTCAACATTTTCAAAAACTAATATATTTAATTACTTCTCTGTATTGTAAAGAATTTAAATTTATTAATTAGGTATGGGAAACAATACAAATAGACATTTACATAATAATAATAATAATAATTATTATTATTTAATATTGCATTCTGAGAAATAGTGGTGATGGAGTATAATAGAGAAAAAAACTTTTTGAGATTAGGAAAAAAATAAAGTTTTGACAGATAAATAAAGATAAATCAAATCCCAGATAGCCAAAATAACATTAGACTATAAATTTCTCAAAGTGGGTTGGGGAATGGGGGGTTCAAAATCTACAAAATTAATAGAAACTACTACATCTCAGTGCATTGTCGTTAAAAATTGAATTTTGGCATGCCCGTAAATGCACCACTCTAAATAACTAATAATTCGGAACATTTTAAAATGTAACTCCATGAAATCAAGGGAGGGGCGAGGGGAGTTATAAAAAAAACCTTTTATCTATAGTTGAAAATCGAAATTTGGCTGGCAGGTAGAAGAACAACTATAGATAAAGAAAGTATTCTTAAAACTATGTGTTTAAATGGGAGTTAGAGAAATTATGATTGGGGAGGAGAAGGGAAAATTTTCAAAAACCAATAGAAACAATTACTAACAGAACAATTTATTTGATAAGCTGAGGTGCTTAGTACTAGAGTGATTCTTTCAAATTAATTCATTTTCAGTTAGTAAATTTAAACTATTTCTTTTGGTGTTCATTTCAACAATGTATCTGCGTAAGCGAGCAAATATTGATGCAAAGACTGCATATATATATATAATATATATATATATATATATATATATATATATAAAATAGATTATATATATATTTATAAAATAGATTTTACTTCTTATAGGTAGTAGTTAATTTGTGGCTTCATCAAAATACAAAGTTTTCGCCTCATACGTGTCTGAAATTGTATTTTTGGTAGTTTAGATCAGGGTTTCTCAAACTGCGAGGCGCGAAGGGATTTCAGATGAGGTGTGAACCAATTTCTCACTTCTTTCGATTTGCCTAAATTATGATTGACTAAAAAATTAATATTCTGTTTGGCCTATGAAGCAATAAAATTAATTAATATCTTACAAAACTTTACTATTTTTATAAACTTCTACAAAGCTCTTATCAGAAAATAATTAAATCAATTAAATAATAAATGTCTCATTTTTGTATTTTAACGTAAACAAGTTATTTTATTCTAAGAATAAGAGTCTTAACAATTAATTTTATGTTCATATAAGGCTCAAGAGTATAGAGTTTGAGAAAACCTGGTTTAGATGATTTGCTAAAAATAAGATAATTTACCCAACTTAAATGTGAGCGAAGCCGTGGGCAAACTCGAGTAAGTTAATATGATTATAAAAAAATGAATAATTGATTAATTCATTTAGCAAAATTAATAAACAAATATACTTAGAAAGACTGATAAAATATACTTTGGCACTTAAAAAAATTCAAAATTCAAAATAAAACAAAATTATTAAAATGGTGTAACCACATGTATGTGCTAATTAATAAAAAACGGTACGGGTACAAAACTTTTTATTTCTGGTACAAAACGGTACAAAAATTATTATTATTAGCACCACGTCTTACTACCCGTTCGGGTTATACGCACTTACGCTAATGTGTAATGGTAGGGTGATTGTGAGATGAAATGAAGGACCTATAGTTTAACGTGGAATCCGAACCACGGTGGTGGCCTGGCACTCCCCACATTAACAAGATGGCTTGTCAAAATCTAGTACAAAACCTTGTCAATGTAAAAAGTTCAACATACAAAAGTGGTACTACAGGTTAATGGACGTGCTGCTATACCTTGGGAAGTAGTAAATTGAGAAAAGACTTATATATTTTGAAACGGTAGAGGAGAAGGTGGTATTATGGAACCCCATTTTCATTATAGTTAATTGTAAACAAAGTATCATATCTACGCCCATACTTTTTCTGCTAAAAGTACCAGTAATTATTAAACAAAATGTTCCTAATTGGATTTTTCGCTAGCATAACTATAAGTATGGTTTTTGAAGGCTTTTGTCAAAAAAGTCAAAAAGTAATTTTTGGGAAGCCGGGTGGTAATATGGAACCCCACTGTATGTTTTCAAAAAAATGCTTTACTGTATCCAAAAACAAATATAAAAGTACAAAAAAGTTAATTAATTACAAAATCATTTACTCCAATGTGTTTTATCAAAAATATGCTTTAATAATAAAAAAAGAGAAATGAAAAGTGAAGAAGCTAACTATTTACAAAAATCACATATGTAATGCTCCTTTTCAACATCAGCGCAATCTTTGTGTGCCCACATAGCGCACATTAGGCATTGCACCCACACCTCCCCATGAGTATCATCTGCGAACAACCCATCACAAAACAGACAAGCAGTGTCATCTTTAGAAGGGGGTGTCTCCTCGTCTGGCAAGTCGGAAGGAGAGTAAACAGACGAGGGTATGTCAATCGAGTCCTTATCACTTGAACTGCTGCTGATGCGTTGTCGCTTTGCCTTGGGTGTTTTGCCTCTTGTTGGCCTTTTGACACCGGAAGTTGAAGGCTGATAATTATGCACAAAAAATGATGTTGTGCCTCTTCCACGTCCCCTGCCACGAATCGAACTTTTTCCCCTGTTTGGTGGTTTTGTTTCTGTATATTTTGCCATGGACGTCTCCAAATGTGTCTTGTAGGGAGAACCTGTAATCAAGTTAGAAGAGCTCGGTTTCCTGCCTCTGTTTGATCTTTTCTTTATTGGCTGAGGAATTGGAACAATATCCCTTGGAGAAACAGATAATGCCCTTCCTGAACTTTCAGGACGTGAACTGGTGTTTGGTGTTGTTGATGTAATGCTTGGAGTAATTTGACGTTTTGGGGTGACAGAGATTGAGGATGACCCTGGTGTTTGTGACATCATGACATCAATTGGTGCATTCTCAATAGCAGCATGATTTGCAGCAATGAAATCAGCATATGTAAAAACGTGTTTATTAATTGGCCAGATACCTGTGTGTCTGAAGCCATTCACGGCATATGAACCATTGGTAAACTGTAGATAAGCAGTTCCTAAAAGTCCTGCGATGTCGTAGGGCGTGAGACGTTTTTCTTCATGAATCGTGTGTTGACGTATTTTCTCGCTGTAATACGTCTTGAGTGATCCCATGAATGTTTTATCTAGCGGTTGTAGTTTGTGTGTTGTGTGAGGTGGTAAAGAAATTATTGCAACGTGGTTCTTCCTTGCTAATTCAATTACATCCATATTCCTGGTGTGGGAATAATGCCCATCTAGAATAAGCAAAACGGGCGATGCTGCGGTAGGTTTTTGTCTTAGCTAGGAAATGTTCGGACCATTGTAAGAACAAATTAGTCTGAACCCATCCTGAGGGATGGGCTCTACCAATGGCCCCTGGTGGAGCACCTCTCATCAATTGGTCGGACATATTTTTCCGAGGAAAAATTATCATTGGAGGCAGGAAAGATCCCCAGCACTCATAGCACAAATCACTGTTACGAGTGATCCACGTTCTGCCGCAGTCAAAGCACCAATTTGTCGCTTCCCTTTCAACCCAATAACTTGTGGTACTTTGGACTGCACGACACTGAGTCCCGTTTAGTCAACATTCCAGATCCTGTCAGCCTCGTATCTGTGCTTCTTGTACTCTGATTCTAGGAGGTCAAAAAATGGCAGAACCATCTCTTTGGTGAAGCCTTCTGCGCGGGCGTATGACATTCCTGTGGGTCTTCTTAGAGACAGCTGTTGTTTATGGCGGTTCAAAAAATGATCTAGCCAAGACCTTCCTGCAACCCCATCTTTAAAATGGTTTGGAATGTTGTTACGCACAGCTAGCTGAAACGCCATTCTCCTCAAATCCAGTCTTGTGAGTCCATAAAATATGGACTCCATCAACAAAATATATTCCACCAGCTCTTTTTCGATATTCTCAGGAAGAATTGGCTTTCTACCTAGTGTCTTTTTCACAAATTCTTCCGGACGAATGTTTGCTTGCAAAGAGAGCGTTCGCAAAGTAGTTTTTGGGCACCTCATAAAATTTTGCCGCTTTCTTCAGCCCCATTTTCTTGTCTCTTACCATACTCACTGCCTCTGCCATTTTTTCCTGGCTCCATGTTTGTCTCTTGGGATTTTTATTTGGCCTGTTCAGCTGGGCTCTAGGCATCTGAAAATTAAAAAAATCAGTTTGAAAGAACACTTTTATTTATCTAGAACAGGTTTTTATTAACCAAAATAACTTCAGAATTTAGCTATATATACTTATCTATAGTGTTAGTTAATTATTTCTAATTTTTTTATTGTCATTATTTTTTTATTCATATACCACGTACTTTTATAAAAATTATTCCATGGTTTGAATTTGTGGGTAATACGGAACCTCATAGAAGTTGGGTTCCATATTAAAAGCACCAATGGGGTCCGTATTTCACGTATCGCCATCTTGGATTAACTTAATTTCTGTCGACACCAACTTTAAAAAACGTGAACATTATACAGATTAACATGTGCCCCTAGGCCTCTAGAACGGGACACATGCACCAGTGAACCTACAAATACATTATTTATATTTTAAAAATAATTAAATTCACTTACCATTCAAAAGTTTGGAATTGCGAAAAATACAAACGTCCTGTTTCACTGAGCGCAACCGCATAACTGAATTGGGAGGCATCCTCCCCTTGCTATGGATGGCTGTCTAGTGCAGTTCAGCCACAATCCGTTGGGGTTCGCCTTTATTATCAGTCTGAAATGGAGGGGTTCCATAATACCGGTGGGTTCCATAATACCACCTTCTCCTCTAGTATATACTATTTAACTAAACACTACACACCTCGCCATCTATTAGCATCATTACAAATCTTAACGAATGTTTCCGAAGACAGCAAAACATATTTTAATAAATGGTCTAAAAATTAACTTTACAAAAAGTCGTTTGGCCTAAAAGGCATTTGGCCTAAAAGGCGTTTGGCCTAAAGTCATTTGGCCTAAAGGCATTTGGCCTAAAAGGCATTTGGCCTAAAGGCATTTGGCCTAAAAGGCATTTGGCCTAAAGGCATTTGGCCTAAAGGCGTTTAGCCTACACTTTAGGCCAAATGCCTTTTAGGCCAAATGACGGGTACCCGTGTATTTGTACCCATTCAGTTAATAAACACTTGGACTAATTATTTACTCTAACAGTTCATTCTCATTCGCACACATTCCTCTCACATTCCACATTCCAATAGTCATGTTCTCGCCAGCTTGTCAACAGATTGGCCCTTCAGTTTTAACCCAGCTGCCCATCAATGCTTCGGCTATCCGAGGTTAGCATACACAGATTCTTATATTTATTATATTTATTCTTATACTTATTTATCTATGCATTTTTTAGGCCTTTGCCCTTAGTGTTAAAACTAATAGTAGCCAATTTTTTTCAGCATACCAGAATTTGTTTCATCATTAAACTTAACTCTTAATTAGAAAATAAATATAACCATTCAATGAAATGTCTTTTTACAACCTCCCTCAACATGAGGTACAGTAGCCCATGGCTTCTTTGGTGCTGACTGACAGCTGACAGCTTTTAAAAGTTA
>JBCFYV010000003.1:2584778-2630319 GCA_039000515.1 Timema cristinae | reverse complement strand
TTGGTCCAACCTCAAATAAATTTTTAAATAATTTTGGCCTAAATTACTGTGGTTAACATGAAATTAATATAGTCTATCTGTTTTCATTACAGTCATCCAAAGTGATAGATGTCAGCTGTTGGCGAGTGATATATTAGGGCTACTTCTAGCAACATTTCGAGCGTCATACAGGTAAACTTAGTCGTGAAGATTTTATGTTAAAAAGTAGTAAAATGTTGTTTAAACAAAGTGTATATGTTTGTCTGTGTGCTTGCATCGTGTGAGACCAGCGTATACAATTTCATCTTAAAGGGGTAGAAACAAGTCCAAAGCGCACGAAACAAAGAAACGTTCGGTTTCGAAGCAAGGCCCACGTTGTGGGCCCAAAGGTACCAGGTGGGTCAGCCTCCTTCAGGGCGAGTTAATCAAAAGGGGCCAAAACATGGACCGTGGGCTTGCCGAGCGCTGTTCACTTTGTCACGCTCCAGTATTTTTGTTTTTGTCGAACTTCAAAATAACAACAAAGTATTTTTTCCCCCCCTTCCGAGTTCCGTTGATTGCCCCCCACAATGAAACGTTCGAGGAGACCGTGGCCTAGAGCTTCTTTTATTCCGGAGGCCATATTATTTAAAATTTTGGGGAAGACAACCTCCATAGCTACCTTTAATAATCCAAGGACACATTATCATGAGGGGGAATTGTAGGACATAACCCCTTTATTGGTCCAAAGAGGGGAGAAGACCCCCAATTAGATTAAAAACAACTTCGTTATATCCGGTCAGGAGCACCCCAAAACTTAGTGGGAATAACTATATTTTAATGGTCATGTTTTATTTAAAAAAGTGACGGTGATCTTTTACCCCACACGGCCTTCTCCTTAATCTAGAATATAGATAAAAAAGAGAGAAAAGATAGATATAAATTTAATTACCCTAAAAGGTTATTTTAGAAACCAAATTAAGGGTTTTTTTCAACACGGATAAAAGTTATGCGTGGAA
Source organism: Timema cristinae (assembly GCA_039000515.1). Lineage (NCBI taxonomy): Eukaryota > Metazoa > Arthropoda > Insecta > Phasmatodea > Timematidae > Timema > Timema cristinae. The sequence continues at coordinate 2,629,342 of JBCFYV010000003.1, read as the reverse complement.
AAATTAAAAAAAACATGAGCTAACGTACAAACAAGTGAAAAAAGATCTCCCCTCTTTTTACCCGGCATAAGGCCCCTACGACTAAAATTGGGCTGTACTTTAATGGCTTCATCTCGAACAACCAGATTCTTAAGAAAATGAGAATTGAAACCCAGTTGGTCAAAATTTTAACTTATATTTTAAAATTTCATTTATTTGTTCTCATTCTGGGAACCTAGGATCAATTTTAACTAAATCCTTTATTTTTTAAATGTTTAATTATTCAACACTGCGTCTTACTACCCTTATGTATAATTACGATAAATGTATATAAAAATTTGGGGAAAGGGTTTAATTTAGAGGATGTAACCCTGATTTGCGTGGAGGGGGAATGGAAAAAAATTTAGGAAAATACACTCCTTTTAAAAATTAAGTTGTTATGACTTCAGGCATGTTTTTTAGTGAATTATCTTATTTGGAGTCTAGCTTTAAGCGTGAAATTTTTATCTTAATGTTATGACGTTTACCCCAAAAATGAGAATTGTCATCTTTTTGTCTGAATTTAATCAATGGAGAAAAGTGTGTCCACTTTGAATTTTCCTCTCCTTCCTATCCCAGCAAATATTATTAACCACCCCCTTTCCCCTCCTGCCGGGAATAGCTGCGAGCGCTTCGATTGAATTTTGGCGCGTGCCCTGCGAGCAAATGGACATCTCGCCGCCTGCAGCATTTCGAGCACGTCTCGCTGATCAATACAATAATAACATACATTCGCCTTGGTCTGTTCGTATGTTGCATACATCCGGGATTTAAATTTTTGATCAATATACATGCAATCTCGCCCATTCCTTTTTTCGTCATAATTTGAGGGATTCCCCCCGGGGGGGTGATTTTGGGTGACGATACTGAGGGGGGGATCTCTTGGACTTTATTGGATGAGGGAAAGGGTGGTTCGTATCCAGGTTGGGTATTGGAGGGTGTTGTTTCCTAAATCGTTCCCACTTTCTTTTCAGCAAACGTGGGTGTATTTCCCCTCTAACCCATAGTGTGATTAAAATGCGTATATCAGGGTGGTAGTTAAAGTAGGGGAAAATAAACTTTATTTGGATTTTTGAGCAAAAATCGTAATATATTATTAGTAATTATAATTTTCAATTTATTTAAAAATATTAAATTATTTTTTATAGAAACAGCACGACTGTCTCCAAGGGAAGTTTTTTTTTTTAAAATTCGTACTCTTGGAAGAGCTAAAATATAAAATTTAGTTTACGGGGGTTTAAAAGGCATTGTTTTGGTAACAGTCAAAAAAATTCCCCACCATAGGCTGGCCATAGTTTTAAAATCACAATTCTCACTTATGAATTCTTTAATAACACATAAATGATAGGGTGGGGCTTTTTGGGATCAAGGGGCTATTTAAAACCAAAAAAAGGAAATTCAACTACTACCAGGTATTCTGCACATATTTTTTTTATGTTTAGTTCTTCAAATTTTTACTGAAATATCTACTGGCTTTTAAATTTGGTATGAAAAAAATTATAATTTTTAAATGTTTAAATAGGGAAAAAAATTGTTTTAAAAAAGATCAATCGAATTGAGATTGACATACTTTTCCTAGTGATGTAAAAAATTTTTTCTTTGCTTTGAAAGGGTTTTAAACCCCTCTTATAGTTGTTAATTTCAAAGTTTTTTTTTTAAACTAAAAGCTTATTCTGCTGGGCTGTTTCACCAAGAAGTTTGACGTTTTTCTTTTGGGAAAAACCCAATAGAAAAAATTTTATATTAAAAATAGTTTGCTTCTGGGGCTATTTTAATCACTTTTTAAAGGGCTATTTAAAATAATTTTTTTCTTGTTTTTTTTTATTTATTTTTAGAATACACCATTATTTTTTTATCGCTTTTTGACATTTCGTAGAGTGAGCTTATGGTTGAAAAATTATCGTCGTTGTTGGTTTTAAAAAAACAAAAACTTTCGAATTCAATTTTAAAAAACAAACAAAACATATTAACTACAAACACATTATTTCTCACCATTACCTAAGCTTGAAGAATAGCGCTGGTTTATTTGGAAAGGAAATTTCTGTATCGTTTAAAATACTTAATGTTTTTTATAGTTGTGAGTTGTAGAGTGGCTCAAGTGACACCAAGTTATTACAAAACTAACAGAGTGACAAACATCGAGATTAATCCAGTTAAGAGTGGGCTAAGTGCCCAACAATTTTATTACAAAACTAACAGAGTGAAAAAACATCAAAAGTTTTAAATCCATTTTAAGATGGGCTAAGGCCCAGACAAGTTATTACAAAACTAACAGAGTGATAAACATCAAATTTAATCCAGTTAAAAGGGGGCTAAGTACAGACAAGTTATTACAAAACTAACAAGTGATAAACATCGAGATAATCCATTAAGAGTGGGCTAAGTGACAGACAATTATTACAAAACTAACAGAGTGATAAACATGGGCAAAAGAAAGTTTGTGTTGGGATGGTCTGGACTCTCCTAGATATTGCGGGCCCTCCCAAACACCCTGGATTTAATTAGCCCCCAAAAAAGTGAGGTCCACTATACTTGTATAAACTTAAACCATCGTTTTTCCCAAATTTTTAAAAATTTTACTTCCACATTGCATTTTTCCAAAATATATTTTTTATCACTAGTTTTGGGTATAAAAAACGGATAAAAAAATATTTTGATACATACAATATGTTATCCTTTAAAATATAGGACGTTTCTCTGAAGGAAACAAAATTTTTCGGAATTTAGGAAAGGATGCTAACAAATTTGTTATAAATTGTAAAATCATACTTTAAAATTAACAAGAGAAATACCTTCTTATATAAAATAACAACTGTCAGAAACAAATTTTGGGAGCTTTTTTAGGGGTTATCCCCCTTAAATTTCAACCAAACGCACTATTTTGTAGCTTTCAACAATATAGAAACATTCAAAAAAAGTTGAGTATTAAATAGTTATTGGGGAAAATTGTACAATTTTTTCCCTTGAGCTGTAATTTTTGTTTTGTATTTGGGGGGCGCGGCAGTTGGCCAAAAAAGGGAAATTTTTCCTAAAGGCATTTGGCCTAAAAATGAAACCCAAAAATCATTTGGCCTAAAAGGCCCTTTGGGCCCAAAAGGCGTTTTGGGGGAAAGGCGTTTTGGGCCCCCAAAGGGATTTGGCCTAAAAGGCATTTGGCCAAAAGGGGGGTTTTGGGGGCCAAAAAGGCCCCTTTTTGGGGGAAAAAGGGATTGGGCCCTTTTAAAAGGGCCCCTTTTTGGGCCCAAAAGGAAAATTGGGGGCCAAAAATCTTTTTTGGGCCAAAAAATTTTAAATTTTTAAAAAAAAACCCCTGGGTTTTTACTTGGGGAAAATAAAAGGTACTTTTAAAATTTGTTTCATCTGAATAAGATACAAAAACTGATGCAAAATTACAATTTTTCAAAAAAAATTGACAAAAACCCCTTTCCCCAAAAAAATTTAGTAGTTCACAAAACACTAAATCACGCTTTTTTATATAAAAGGAAAATTTTCCATATTGTTTTCCTTGTTAATAAAAACTTCAGGGGTTTATAAATTTTTAAAGAAAAACAATAAAAAATTTTCCCTTCTCAGCATCTTTTTTTCGCCCCGGAAAAAATTTAAAAAGCGTACTTTTCCCAAAATTTTGGGGGGAAATTTTTACAACTTTTTTTCCAAAAAGGCAAAAAAAGGGGAAAACCCCAAATTTTAACCCATCCCATTTTAAAAATTTTTCTGAAGTGAAGCGCGTTTTTTTGTTAGCGCCCCAGAATAAAAAGAACAAAAATTTTTTTTTTTCTATTGTTTTAAAATTAATATATAAAAAATTTTGTAAAAGATTAAATAAAATTTGACATAAAAAATTTAAAAATTGGGCATAAATATATAATAAATTTAAAATTTTTTGGGTTTTTTTACTAACCCCCAACTCTATTATTATTTTTAAATTTTTTGAATTTATAATTTTTTAAATTTTAAAAAAAATTTGTACATTTTTTTTTTTTTCAAACAGGGAAAATATTTTTATTAGGGGGGTTTTTTATTAACAACAGGGCTATGAAAACAATAGGTCCTTTTTTTAAAAAAAAATATACAAAATTTTCCCCCAAATTAATTTCCCCAAAAATTCTCGGGGAAATTTTTTAAACCCCTTGGGGGAAAAAAAAAAAAAGTTTTTTTGGAATTGTCGTTGGTCCTTTTTTTTTAAACCCCCCCCCTTTAAAAACGTAAAAATAAAAAATTTGGGGTAGCCTTTAAGGATTTTTTCCCCTAAGGGCAAGAAAAACGTACGAGAAGGGGCAAAAAAACCCCTAAAAAAATGCCAAGGGGCCCCCCGCAAAGGCCAGAGGAAAAAACTGACAGTTTTGGGGTTTGGTTAAAAAAATATCTCACCCTAGACCCCCCTTTTTTCCCCCCTTTCCAAAAATTGCCCCCTTTTTAAATAGCCTAATGCAAAAAAACGTGACTCAATTAAACCCCCCACATTGCCAAAAAAAAAATATTTTTTTTTGTCTAATAAAGTTTGGCTCTATTTAGCTCAGGGGGTGCCCGAAATAACATTTGTGTTTTAAAACGGGCCTTTTTAAAAAAAAAAATTTAAAATTGGGGTGGGCCTTTTTGGGGAGCTAAATTTTTAACCCCGGCTACTATTAAAAAAACACAAAAAACCCCCAAATTTATTTAAGTCAATCTATTTTTTTTCCTTTTTTTCCAATGGGCCCGAAAATGAACATTTTTTTTTTTAAAAAATTAGAAAATCTAGAAAATTTTTTAAAATTGGCGGGCTAACTTGAACCCCTATTCATAAACTGAAAAAAAAATATAGTTCAAACTGGCCACCACATTTTTTAAATATAAAAATAACAAAATTCGAAATTAAACCCTTCGTTTTGGTTTTTTTGTTTTTGCCTCAAATTTTGCCCAAAAAAATTTAAAGTTAGGCCCCCAACCGGGGTTTTTTTGATAAAAAATTTTAAAAAAGGGGGATCCAACTAAGCTAAACCAAAAGCCCCACCACTTTAAAATGTTTCTAGATTTTCAAATTTTTTAAGCATAAAAATACTCATTTTTTGGGGAAAAAATGGGGCACAAACAAAAAAAAAACGAATGGGAAAAACAGAATTTTTTTTACATTGATATTTAAAAATGGGCGGGCCTGCTTAAATTTAAAATTTTTTTTACGGGGTTTTAAAGGGAAAAAGGGGGGATTTTAATTTTTGCCCTCCCACTTTAAAATTTTTCAAAAAGATTTTAAAATTTTTAAAAAACACAAATGTTCATTTTCGGGCAAAATATAAAACACAAATGGGGGCAAAAATGGGTTTTATTTTTAAAAAATTTTGTTATGTTCCCCTTTTTTAAAAAAGTGGGGGGCAAAATTTTGGGTAAATTTTCCCACCACATTAAAAAATTTTTTAAAAAAAGGGGCCCTTTTTTACAGAAAAAAATTTCATTTTTTTGGGCACAAAAAAAGCAAAAAAAGAGCACAAACGTTTTTTAAAAAAATTTTTTTTTCAGGGAATGGGGCGGGCCAATTTTGGGGTTAGGGGGGCAAACAGGGTAAATCTTCTCTTTCTCTCTTCTCCTTGCACTCTAACAAAGAGCCCTTTAAAGGGGGGGATTGGGGAGCACCCCCTTTCCTCACCCCAAAACCCCCTTTTAATGGGGAAAAAAAAACCCTTGGGTTGGGGGGGAAACCCAAAAAAAAATTTTAATTTCCCCTTTTTTCCCCCCGAATTTTTCCTTGGTTCTTTTTCAAACCCACTAACAAATTTTTTTTTATTGCACTTTTTTGGGGGGTTACCTTTTTTCCCCTTGGGTTTTACCTTTGCTTTATTGATTAAAAAAGGAAATTTATTTGTATATTTTTTTTTGTAAAGTTTTGGGGATATCTAATTTTTTTAAATAAAATTTTATCCTTCATTTTTGAAAAAGGGGGTTTTTCTATTTAAAAATAATGAAAACGGGGACAAAAAAGTTAGCCAAACCCGGGGGCCGCTCAAATTACACATTTCCAAAAGGGGGAAATTTTTTCCCAAAGGGTTTTTTCCCTTTTTTTCCCCGCAAAGGGGGGGAAATTCTCAAAATTCTATCTTCCTCAAACCTCCCCCTTTTAAATTTGGGGGATTAAATGTGGAAAGCTTTTTACTGGGCCTTTTAAGAAAAAAGGGAAAAAAAAACCCCTACTAGACTTACCTTTTTACGGGGGAAAAAAAAAATTTTTTGACAGTGAAAATAAAACAAAAATTTAAATTTAAAAAAAGGGGACTTTTTTGTAAAATTTAAAAAAATTAAAAAATTTAAAAATTTAAAATTTAAATTTTTTAAAATAAAAAACTATACTTCCCCTTTTTTTAAAAATTTAAAAATATAAAATGAGGGGGCCCCTTTAAACCCCAAAACAGGGGTCAAAAAGTTTTCATTATTAACTCTCTCTCTCTCTTCTCTCTATGGGGGTAAAATATATTTAAAAAATTAAAAAATATAAAAACAAATAATATAACTAAATCTAAAAAACCTTTAAAATTTAAAAGGGGTTTTTAACTAAAAGTTTTTTAAGGGGGTTTAAAATAAAAGGGGGGTAATGGAAAACTTTTAAAATTTTTTTCCCTTTGACGAAAAAGGGGGGGAAAAATTAAAGGGGTTTAAAAAAAACATTTTTTAATTTTAAATATCATAAAAATTTAAAATTTAAATTTAAAAATCTTTTTAAAAATGCCCCCCAAAAAATCGTTTTTTTTAAAAAAACCAGGGGGGGGCACCCCAAATTTGGGTTTGGGGTAAACGGGGGGCCCCTTCCCCCCCTAACCCCAAAAAATTTCAAAAAAAACCCCTTAAATTAAAATTTAAAATTTTTAACCAAAAACCCCCAGACAACAGAAATGAGGGGTTAAAAAAACTTCCCCCTTTTAAGATTTGGGTTTTGGGGGGCTTTATATTCAAAAAACCCCCACATTTTAAAAAATTTCCCCCCTTTAAATTTTCTTTGAAAAAAAACACCCAAAACCCTAAAAGTGCCCATAACTTTTTTTTTCAAAAAAAATGAATACAACTAGGGGGCCCCCAAATTTTGGTAAAAAAATTTTGTTTTAAGTTTTTAAGTTTTTTAAAAAACAAGAATGGGGTTTTAAAAACCAAAAGGGGGTGGGGTATATGGGGGCTTAAAAACACGCGACCCACGGGGGAAACCCCCCCGGGGCCCAAAATCATTTTAAAAATTAAAAAACAAGACATCGAACTGAAAAAGGGGGACCGAGGGCTGTGTTTTTAACCCTTACCATATTTGACTAATTTTCCAGGGGGGGGTTTTTCCCCAAAAATTTTGGGGCCGGGGGAAAGGGTCCTTTTTTTACCCAAAAAAAAAAAGAATTGGGGGCCTTTTAAATCTCTAAAAAAATTTTTTAAAAACCCCAAAAAATTGGGGGTCATTAAATTTAAAAAAAAATTTAAATCTCACAAGGGTTTTTTTATAAAAATTTTAAACGGGGAAGGGGAAAAAAAAAGGGGAAAAAACCCCAAAAAAAACCACACCCCAACCTTTCCCCTTCCACCCAAAAAAAATTTTTAAATTTTTAGGGGGGGCAAAAATTGGGGGGGGGTTTGGGGGTTTTTTTGGGGGTTACGGGAAAACCCAAAAGTACCAATTTTTTTTTTGTGTACCCGAGGTTAATTTTTTTTATAAAAGAAAAAAAAGAATTTTTTTGATAACAAAAAAAAAACCCCAACCAAAAAGGGGGGGGAAAATTTAAATTTTCCCAGTACCGACACTTTACCCCCAGTTGGAGGGGGGTTTTTTTTAAAAATGGGGGTAAGTTCCCCCCCGGGTTTTTTTTCCCGGGGAAGCCGAAAAGGGGATCATTGTTAAAAGGGGGCTTTTCCCCCTTTCACAATTAAGGGGAAATTAAAAGCGGGGGGGGCGGGGAAAAGATTTTTTTTCTAGATTTAATTTGGGGTTTGGGGCAGACTCAGGAAAAAAAATCTACATTCTAGGGGGGGGGTCTTTTAAAATATATTTTATATCGGGGGGGACCTCATTGGAATTTTTGGGGAAATGTGGGAAAGGGGGGGGAAGGGTTTTTTTTTGGGGGGGGGGTTTTTTACCCAAAAATTTTTTTTTCCCCCCAACGAAATGGGGGCCCCCCCCATTTTGTTTTAAAATTCCCTCTATAAAAATTTTAAAAATTTTAAACTAAAATAAAAGGTTTGGGATAAAACCCCTTTAAAAAAAAAAATAAAAAAACTATTTAAATTTTTTTTTTAAAAAGGGGGTTAAAAGGCCCCCCCCAAAAGGGGTTTTAAAATGGCCATTCCCTTTTCAAAAAATTTTCCACGGGGGGGTTTTTTAACCCCCCTAAAAACTCCAAAAAAAAAGTTTTTTTTACAAACTGACCATAAAAACCCCGGGGGCCCCAACCCCTTTAATTTAAAACTTTGGCCCCAAACTCTTTAAAAAGTCATCCCAAAGGTTTTTTTGGGGTTGGGGGAAAATTAAAATTGGGGCCCCGGGGGTTTAAAAAATTGTTTCACAACAAAATTTACCCAAAGGGGGGAACCCAAGGGGGAAGGGGGAATGTTGATTTTAATTTGGGGGAAAAAAACCTACAATTGGGGGTATTTTGGGGAAAGGGGGGGACCATTTTTTGGGAAAAAACCCGGGGGTTAACCCCACCGGGGTTGGAATTTTTGGGGAATTTTTCAATCTTATTGACAACCCTTTTTTTCCAAAATGAGGAGGGGGGGGTGGGGGATATAGGGGAGGACACCCCCTATTTTTTTTCCCAAAATTTTTTGGGGAAAAAAAATATTTTTTACCAACTTTATTTTAAAAAAAACATTTAAAACTGAAATTTTTTTATTCCCCCTTTAAAAAATTTTAGTTTTTAAAAAACCCCCTCATTTAAAAATTTAAATTTTTAAAAAATTCCCCAAAATTTTTTACTTTACTACAAATTTTGGGTTTTTTGAAAAAAGGGCCTTTTAAAAAGGGGTTTTTTTAAATTTAAATTTTTTGAAAATTTTTAAAACCCCTAATTTTAAAAAAAACATTTACAGAATTTTAAAAAAAAAAAACCAAATCCCTTTAAAAGGGGTTTCATTAACTTGCGTATTATATCCCTTTTTTTTCATTTTACTAAAATAATTTTTGTTCTTGTAAAAAAACATAAATTTATTTTTTTCAAAAGGGGGCCCCGGGGGGGGTTTAATTTTAAAATTTTTTAAAAAAAATTTTTTCCTAATATTTTTTTTAAAATTTTTCACGGGGAAAAAATAAAACTATTCCCCCTTGCATGGGGGGGGGTTTTTTTTCCCAAACCCCCTGTCCACATTAAAAAAAGGGGAAGATCGATTTGGTTTTTTAAAAAGGTTAAAAAATTTCAAATGGGGGAATTTTTGGGGTTTAAAGGGGAAACCCCATTTAAACAAACCCCTTTAAAATTTAATGGGGAAATGGGCTTTTTCCCCTTTAAATTTAAAAATTTTGGGGGTTTTATATGTTTATAAAACCCCTGAAACCCCCTTTTTCTATTTGTTTTTTTTAAACCCCAATAACAAATCCTAGATTACAGGGTGATATTTTTTTTCCCCCTTGGAAAAACCTTTTTTTGGAGACATCACAAAAAAAGGGGGGAAAATTTTAAATTTCTTTTTTAAAAAATTTTAAACCCCTGTTAAAGTAAGGGGAATTTCGTTCAATTCTTTGGGTTTAAAAAAAATTTTTTCTGAAACAAATAAAAAACGAAACCCCCATTTTCCAAAATTTTTCCCTTCGTTCAGAAAGGGAAAAAAATCTTCCCTCTCCCCCCCGAATCCTTAGGGAAGTCAGGGGGTATAACACCAAAAACTTTTTAAAAATTTTAAAATTTTTTTGGCCTTTTCTGGAACCCGGGCCCCCAAACCCTTTCCCGGAAAATTTTTTGGGGATCGGTAAGCCCCCTTTTTTTGTAACCCTTTCAGGGGGGAAAAAAATTAAGACAACAAAAAAAACAAACAAAAATTTTAAAATTTTCCCCCATTGGGGCTTTTGGGGGAAAATTTCCCCTTTTAAATAAAAAAAAAGAAGTTGTAACGGCGCACCCCCCCCCGGTCTTTTAAAAAGCTAACGGGGGGTGGGGGTTTTTTTAAAAATTTTTTTCACTGTTTTAGGAGGGGGGGAAAATTGGGGGGTTTTGAAATCTCAAACGGGGGGAAAAAAGGGGGGGGGGGGGTTTTTTTCCCCCAAAAAGGTTTTCCCCCCTTTTTCCCCCCAGGGGGGAAAAGGCCCTTTTTCACTTCCCCCTTTTAATTTTAACCCCTTTCCCAAAAACCTAACCCCTTTGGGGTAATTAAAAATTTTTGGGCGTTTTTAAACCCCCAACGGGTAGGGGGGGGGTGGTGCTGAATAAAAAAATTTTAAAAAAAGGGGGCGGGAAAACTTTGGGACAGTCAAAAAATTTTTAACAAAGAAAATTGGTGGGGGTTGGGGGGCGGTTTTGGGGAGGGCTTTAAAAAACAGGGGTTTTTCGGGGGGTTTGGGTAAGATTTTGCCCGTTTTGGGCCCTTTTAAAAGGGGAAAGAACCCTACCCTAAAACCTGGGGGGCCTTAGTAAAGGGGGAAGGGGGCCCCCAAAGGGGTGACCAAATTTAAAAACCAAAAAAGGAAAATTTTTTCCCGTGTTTGGGGGTAATTTGGGAGGAGGCCCGGGGGGCTTGGGGTCAACATTTTCAAAAATAATAAAAATTTTTTAAAATACTTTTTTAAAATTTTAAAGAATTTTTAAAATTTTTTTTAATTTTGTATGGGAAAACAAAAAAAATAAACATTTACAAAAAAATAAAAATAAAATTTAAATTTTTATTTAATAGGGTTTTTTGAAAATAGGGGTGGAAAAGGGGTATAATAAAAGGGGGAAAAAAAAAAATTTTTTTTAAAATTGGGGAAAAAAAATAAAGTTTTTTACGAAAAAAAAGATAAACAAAAACCCCAGATAGCCAAAAAAACAAAAAACCCCTTAAAAAATTTTTTAAAATTTTTGGGGTTTGGGGAAAAAAGGGGGGGTTCCCGGGGAAACCCCACAAAATTAATAGAGAAACAAAAAAAAATTTTTAAAGGGGGAATTTTTCTTTAAAAAATTAAAAAATTTTGGGGGCCCTCCGCGTAAAATGCCCTTTTCAAAAAACTAAAAACCCCGGGAAAATTTTAAAAAAAAAAACTCCAGAAATCAAGGGGGGGGGGGGGGGAGTTAAAAAAAAAAAACCCCCTTTTTCTATAGGGGAAAAATCGAAAATTTTTGGGTGGCAAAAGGAAAAAAAAAACAAAGATAAAGGGGAAAATATTTTTTAAAAAACCCCCAAAAGTTTTTAAAATTTGGGGGGTTAAAAAAGAAATTTTATTGGGGGTGAGAAAAGGGGGAAATTTTTTAAAAAAAACCAAATTTTGAAACAATTACAAACAAAAACCCAAATTTTTTTGGAAAAACTGAGGTTTTTATTTCACTAAAATTTTTTCTTTCAAAAATTAAAAATTTTTTTTAAAAATTTTGTAAATTTTAAAAAAATATTTCTTTTGGTGTTCATTTTAAACCCCAAAAAAAAACTGCGTAAGGGGGCAAAAAAATTTATGCAAAGCCCCCCTTTTATAACATTTAAATAAAATATATATATAATATTTTTAATTTTTTATAAAATTTATTTATATATATTTTTAAAAAATAATTTTACTTCTTATGGGGATTTTTTTAATTTGTGGCTTAAAAAAAATACAAAGTTTTTCCTCATCCCCTGCCCCGGGGAAAATTTTAAAATTTTTGGGGGGTTTTGGTTAAAACCCGGGTTTTAAAAATGCGAGGGGGGGAAAGGGGTTTTTTAGATGGGTGTAAAAACCCAATTTTCCCCCAAATTTTTTCGATTTCCCAAAATTTAAAGTTTAAAAATAAAAATTAATATTTTTTTTGGGGGCCTTTTAAACCCAAAAAAAAAAATTAATATCTTCCCCAAAATTTTTTCATTTTTTTAAAAAACCCTTTTAAAAAAACTCTTACCCCCAAAAAAAATTAAATAATTAAAAATAAATGCCCTTTATTTTTTTATTTTTTTAAAGTCAACAAGTTTTTTTTTTCTAAAAAAAGACCCCTTTTAAAAATTTTAAATTTTTTTTTCAAAAGGCTAAAAAAGGTTTTAAAATTTGAGAAAACCGGTTTTGGGGGTATTTGTAAAAATAAGAAAATTTTTTCCCAAATTAAAAGTGGGGCGAACCCCGGGGGAAAAATCGATTTTTAAAAAATTTAAAAAATTTTTAAAAAAAAAAAAGGGAAAAATTTTAAATTTAAATTTATTTAGAAAAAATTAAAAAAACAAATAAATTTTTGAAAGATTTTAAAAAATAAAACATTGGCACTTAAAAAAATTCAAAATTAAAAAAAAAAAAAAAAAAATTATTAAAATGGTGTAACCCCCATTATTTTGCTAATTAATAAAAAAGGGGGAGGGGGGAAAAAAACTTTTTTATTTCGGAAAAAAAAGGTTTTACAAAAAAATTTTTAAAATTAAAACCACCACGTCTTAAAAACTCCCTTCGGGTTATACCATCTTAAAAAATTTTGAATAGGGGGGTTTTGTGAAAAGGGAAATGAAGGACCTTAGTTTTAACGGGGAATCCAACCCCCCGGGGGTGGGGGGGCAGGGGAACCCCCACAATTAAAAAGATGGGCTTGTCAAAATCTTTTACAAAACCCTTGTCAATAAAAAAAATTAAGACATACAAAAGGGTACAAGGGGGTTTAAGGGGACTGCTGCTAAACCTTGGGAAGAAGTATAAAATTTTAAAAAGAACTTATAAATTTTTGAAACGGGAAAAGAGGAGAAGGGGTTATTTGGAACCCCATTTTCATTATATTAATTGTAAACAAAGTATAAATTATCTACCCCAAACTTTTTCTGTTTAAAAGACCAGTAAATTTATTAAAAAAATTTTCCTAATTGGATTTTTCGCTAGCATAACTATAAGAAATGGTTTTTGAAGGCTTTTGTCAAAAAAGGTCAAAAAAATTTTTTTTGGGAAGCCGGGTGGTAATATGGAACCCCACAGTATTTTTTCAAAAAAAATGCTAAGTATCCAAAAAACAAAATATAAAAGTACAAAAAAGTTAATTTAATTACAAAATCATTTACTCCAATGTGTAATATCAAAAATAAATGCTTTAATAATAAAAAAAGAGAAATGAAAAGTGAAGAACTAACTATTTACAAAAATCACTATGTAAATGCTCCTTTTCAACATCAGCGCAATCTTTGTGTGCCCACATAGCGCACCTTATTCGGCATTGCACCCACACCTCCCATGAGTTAACCATCTGGCGAACAAACCCATCACAAAACAGACAAGCAGGTCCATTCTTTAGAAGGGGGGTGTCTCCTCGTCTGGCAAGTCGGAAGGAGAGTAAACAGACAGGGTATGTCAATCGAGTCCTAATCACTTGAACTGCTTGCTGATTGCTTGTCGCTTTGCCTTGGGTGTTTTGCCTCTTGTTGGCCTTTTTGACACCCGGAAGTTGAAGGCTGATAATTAATGCACAAAAAATTGATGTTGTGCCTCTTCCACGTCCCCCCTGCCACGAATGAACTTTTTTCCCCTGTTTGGTGTTTTTTTTTCTGTATATTTTGCCATGGACGTCTCCAAATGTGGTCTTGTAGGGAGAACCTTAAATCAAGTTAGAAGAGCTCGGTTCCCCTCCCTCTGTTTGATCTTTTCTTTATTTGGCTGAGAATTGGAAGAACAATAATCCCTTGGAGAAACAGATAACTCCCTTCCTGAAACTTTCCAGGACGGAACTGGTGTTTGGTGTTGTTGATTAATGCTTGGAGATAAATTGACGTTTTTTTTTGGGGTTGACAGAGATTGAGGATGACCCTGGTGTTTGTGACATCATGACATCAATTGGTGGCATTCCAATAGCGCATGAATTTGCACAATGAAAATCACCATATGTTAAAAACCGTGTTTAATTAATTGGCCAGATACCTGTGTGTCTGAAGCCATTCACGCAAAAGAACCATTGGTAAACTGTAGATAAGCAGTTCCTAAAATGTCCTGCGATGTCGTAGGGCGTGAGACGTTTTTCTTCATGAATCGTTGTTTGACGTATTTTTCTCGCTGTAATAACGTCTTAGAGTGATCCCAATGAATGTTTGTATCTACGCGTTGTAGTTTGTGTGTTGTGTGAGGTGGTACAGAAATTATTGCAACGTGGTTCTTCCTTGCTAATTCAATTACATCCATATTCCCGTGTGTGGGAAATAATGCCCATCTAGAATAAGCAAAACGGGCGATGCGCGATAGGTTTTTGTCTTAGCTAGGAAATTTCGGGACCATTGATAAGAACAAATTAGTCTGAACCCAATCCTGAGGGATGGGCTCTAACCAATGGCCCCTGGTTGGAGCACCTCTCATCCCTTGGTCGGACATATTTTTTCCGAGGAAAAATTATCATTGGAGGCAGGAAAGATCCCCCAGCACCATAGCACAAATCACTGTTACGAGTGATCCAACAGTTCTGGCCGCAGTCACAGCACCAATTTGTCGCTTCCCTTTCAACCCAATAACTTGTTGTACTTTGGACTGCACGACACTGAGGTTCCCGTTTAGTCAACATTCCAGATCCAGTCAGCCTCGTATCTGTGCTTCTTGTACCTGATTCTAGGAGGTCAAAAAATGGCAGAACCATCTCTTTTGGTGAAGCCTTCTGCGCGGGCCGATGACATTCCTTGTGGGTCTTCTTAGAGACAGCTGTTTTTTATGGCGTTCAAAAAATGATCTAGCCAAGACCTTTCCTAGCAACCCCATCTTTAAAAATTTTGGAATGTTGTTTACGCACAGCTAGCTGAAACGCCATTCTCCTCAAATCCATTCTTGTGAGTCCATAAAATATGGACTCCATCAACAAAATATATTCCACCAGCTCTTTTTCGATATTCTCAGGAAGAATTGGCTTTCTACCTATGTCTTTTTCACAAATTCTTCCGGACGAATGTTTGCTTGCAAAGAGAGCGTTCGCAAAGTAGTTTTTGGGCACCTCATAAAATTTTGCCGCTTTCTTCAGCCCCATTTTCTTGTCTCTTACCATACTCACTGCCTCTGCCATTTTTTCCTGGCTCATGTTTGTCTCTTGGGATTTTTATTTGGCCTGTTCAGCTGGGCTCTAGGCATCTGAAAATTAAAAAAATCAGTTTGAAAGAACACTTTTATTTATCTAGAACAGGTTTTTATTAACCAAAATAACTTCAGAATTTAGCTATATATACTTATCTATAGTGTTAGTTAATTATTTCTAATTTTTTTATTGTCATTATTTTTTTATTCATATACCACGTACTTTTATAAAAATTATTCCATGGTTTGAATTTGTGGGTAATACGGAACCTCATAGAAGTTGGGTTCCATATTAAAAGCACCAATGGGGTCCGTATTTCACGTATCGCCATCTTGGATTAACTTAATTTCTGTCGACACCAACTTTAAAAAACGTGAACATTATACAGATTAACATGTGCCCCTAGGCCTCTAAACGGGACACATGCACCAGTGAACCTACAAATACATTATTTATATTTTAAAAATAATTAAATTCACTTACCATTCAAAAGTTTGGAATTGCGAAAAATACAAACGTCCTGTTTCACTGAGCGCAACCGCATAACTGAATTGGGAGGCATCCTCCCCTTGCTATGGATGGCTGTCTAGTGCAGTTCAGCCACAATCCGTTGGGGTTCGCCTTTATTATCAGTCTGAAATGGAGGGGTTCCATAATACCGGTGGGTTCCATAATACCACCTTCTCCTCTAGTATATACTATTTAACTAAACACTACACACCTCGCCATCTATTAGCATCATTACAAATCTTAACGAATGTTTCCGAAGACAGCAAAACATATTTTAATAAATGGTCTAAAAATTAACTTTACAAAAAGTCGTTTGGGCCTAAAAGGCATTTGGCCTAAAAGGCGTTTGGCCTAAAGTCATTTGGCCTAAAGGCATTTGGCCTAAAAGGCATTTGGCCTAAAGGCATTTGGCCTAAAAGGCATTTGGCCTAAAGGCATTTGGCCTAAAGGCGTTAGCCTACACTTTAGGCCAAATGCCTTTTAGGCCAAATGACGGGTACCCGTGTATTTGTACCCATTCATTAATAAACACTTGGACTAATTATTTACTCTAACAGTTCATTCTCATTCGCACACATTCCTCTCACATTCCACATTCCAATAGTCATGTTCTCGCCAGCTTGTCAACAGATTGGCCCTTCAGTTTTAACCCCAGCTGCCCATCAATGCTTCGGCTATCCGAGGTTAGCATACACAGATTCTTATATTTATTATATTTATTCTTATACTTATTTATCTATGCATTTTTTAGGCCTTTGCCCTTAGTGTTAAAACTAATAGTAGCCAATTTTTTTTCAGCATACCAAATTTGTTTCATCATTAAACTTAACTCTTAATTAGAAAATAAATATAACCATTCAATGAAATGTCTTTTACAACCTCCCTCAACATGAGGTACAGTAGCCCCATGGCTTCTTTGGTGCTGACTGACAGCTGACAGCTTTTAAAAGTTACCGGACCAAATTATGTATCCCTACACCGAACCATAATATCTGCAAAAAACCTGTGTTTAGCAGCTGTCAGTCAGCACCGAAGAAGCCATGGGGCTACTGTATTTAAATTTCAAGTTATTTCCTCTTAGCACTGGGGAATTTCTTTGAGCCAAACATGAATGTTTGACAGACTGTTTGAAATAAATTACACTCATCTCCCAAAATAGTGCAAGACTTCGAAAGAATGATTTTGTATATTATTTTGAAGGGATTGCGCAGCTTTTATTTATCTCATTAATATCGTTAACCTGATATAAGAAAAGTCAGAGCGGTGATGTGTAATGTTGCAGTAAATTAGATATTGATTTATTTATTAAATTATATGGTTATCGCATTTTATTAAATTCTTCATTTATAAATTTAGACCAATAAAAAAGGTAGATATGGACTATTGAGTCTAAAATGATAGAGATAGATAATTGTTGTACAAACATTTCGCTTACGCGGTGAAAGAAAAAAGAACATCTACTTGTTGAGAGACTTACTTATCTAATTATTCTATGGAATTAGTTAATTATTACGCATCAGACCAGAACTCTTGAAGTCATTTCACCGAAAAAATTAGAGCAGCCATTTTGTTTATAATATTGATCAACGCTTATAAATGAAATTTAATCAAAATCGTTAGAGCCGATTTTGAGAGAATTGATTTTTTTTTTCTTTGTGGCCCATAATTTTAGAGTTAGATATCGAATTCCAAAAATCCCTCGGGCAACCCTATGAAAAACCCTAGATACCAAGTTTTAGCTCAATCGGTAAAAATAGTTTAGGCTCTAGTCCAAGGTACAGACAGACGGAATTTCCAAATTACTTTTTCGGATTCGAGGGGTCATGAAATGGCAAAATTCATCAAAATCTATATTTAGATTTTTTTGACGATCACAATACTTTCTTTACATGTAAGATAGCAAGAAAGTAAAAATATAGCCAAACTAAGGAAGAAGTGTCAAGACGTATAAAAGGGAAATATTTACAGGACGAGGAGAATCAGAACTTGAGAAGAGTAAAAGAAACCAAGTGGGAGAAAGTAGATTCCAACTTCTAAGGTCGTACACTTCCCCTGATTGCTTTCCAGGCAGACACTAGCTAGAGAATAAGTTGTTCTCCCTCTCTTCCAAGCCATCAATCCATCCAGTGTGTTAGATGTCACGACTTGGTACTCATTTTAATTAAGCTGAATGCACCAGCCCGGCCTCGGTTAGCTGGTGCCACCAAAGAAATGTTTGATCCCTTGAAAGTCCCTTCGTGGTTAGGTGATTTGGCGTTACAACAAACTACAAACCGTGGGATTTTCATCGACCCAAGAGGCTAAATGAATACTCTCCCCAACCACTCAGGCATTAACTAGTGAACATCTCTCAATTATAAATGGCACTTGAGACACTTAGGGATTTGTTTTATAACCACGTTTTACTACGGCTATACACATATATGACAATTACTCTAATGGAAGAAAGACGAGTAAGGAATCAATCCAAGGTAATCTACCCGCATTTGCATGGAAGGGGATTGGAAAACTACAATCAGTGACACCTGTCCTCATAGACTGCTTCTCATACTAACGTTTCTCTGACTGGAGAATATTATGAAACCAATACCGAGGATGATCTGTTTGTTGATACCAACTGTATTCATTTATATTGTGTTATTTAAGAATTCCAGAATTATGTGTAAGGTACAGTGGCGTGCGTAGGATTTGTAAGTACATACCTATGTAAAATGCTTTGTCTATGCAGTGTATACGGCATATATTTAATTTTGCTCATATATTTATACACCATAAGATTTCATAATTATGTTAAGACCTTTTCTAATAAAACTTTTACTCTAGATGGCATGGCCCTTTATTGGTTTCTCTCATGTAATCAATAAACCACACCACACAAGACACAACCTGTATAAACACAACCAGCAAAAAAACAAACAAAAAAAACAGTGATTCGCTTCCCGGACAAGTAGTTTCCACGAGCAGTTGATCAGATAAATAAAAGCAAGAGGGAGATGCTTCACAATAGGAAATATACAGATGAACCGGGGGGTAAGCAGGATAAACAAGGTAAAACGCCGAATTACACGAAAGCACCTAAACAAACATCCACATCAGCGTATTCCGCACATGCAAGCAATCAAGATTTAGAACAAATGTTCAGACGTCTTTGGCCCCGACCCCTCTTCTCTCCCGTCCAGTTTAATTGGCAATTTGTCCTGGCAGTGGTATTGTGTAAACCTAGTGATTGAAGACAAAAGACGGAGACAAAGCGACCGAGTGAGCGAGAGATGTAGGGGAAGACGGGTGTGTTTGTATAGAGCGGGTTGATTGGTAATGCTGCACACGGCAGATCGAACTGGGAGAGGTGTCGGAGGTATTAAATCGAGCTGTAGGCCAGTCAATAGAAGGGCTCGGAGGCTCTGAGGGCACAAAGGATCCAGTGGTAGAGAGAGAGGCAACGACACAAGATGTCTCCTAAGGGTGGTGGATATTAGTACAGCAAGCTATTTTATATAACCAAACAAATGATGGTACATTCACAAAGGACAACATTCCTTCCTAGAACTCCGATTAATTTTCTAGTAGGCCTATTTGAAAATGTAATACTTTTCAAGGAATTCTAAAATATAACAATAAACGCAAAATATAATTGGTATTTTATAAAATGTTGTTGAAATTATTACTTATTGTTGATATAATCAAAATAAAGTTTGAAAAAAATAGTGTAGGCTACAAAATATAGATTATGGTGGTAAAATAATGGATTTTTTAAAAGGTGGAAAAATATACTTATCCTAAGAAAAAAATATATTTACAGATGTTAACTAAGATATTAAACATTAGAGACACCGCGTGGTTGTGTAAATTGATCAGAAGTGATTCAAACTAGTTAGTGTACTCCAGAGTGATTCATAAGAATGTAAGATAGTGATTCACTCTGTATAGGAACCAAAGGTAGTGATTCGCACTAAATAAGAATGTAGGATAGTGATTCACCCTGTATAGGAACCAAAGCTAGTGATTCGCATTAAATAAGAATGTAGGACAGTGATTCACCCTGTATAGGAACCAAAGCTAGTGATTCGCATTAAATAAGAATGTAGGAAAGTGATTCACACCTGTATATGAACCAAAGGTAGTGATTCGCACTAAATAAGAATGTAGGACAGTGATTCACTCTGTATATGAACCAAAGGTAGTGATTCGCACTAAATAAGAATGTAAGATAGTGATTCACTCTGTATAGGAACCAAAGGTAGTGATTCGCACTAAATAAGAATGTAGGATAGTGATTCACTCTGTATAGGAACCAAAGGTAGTGATTCGCACTAAATAAGAATGTAGGATAGTGATTCACTCTGTATAGGAACCAAAGGTAGTGATTCGCACTATATAAGAATGTAAGATAGTGATTCACCTGTATATGAACCAAAGGTAGTGATTCACACTAAATAAGAATGTAGGACAATGATTCACCCTGTATAGGAACCAAAGCTAGTGATTCGCATTAAATAAGAATGTAGGACAGTGATTCACCCTGTATAGGAACCAAAGGTAGTGATTTGCACTAAATAAGAATGTAGGATAGTGATTCACTCTGTATATGAACCAAAGGTAGTGATTCACACTAAATAAGAATGTAGGACAGTGATTCACCCTGTATAGGAACCAAAGCTAGTGATTCGCATTAAATAAGAATGTAGGAAAGTGATTCACCCTGTATATGAACCAAAGTAGTGATTCGCACTAAATAAGAATGTAGGACAGTGATTCACTCTGTATATGAACCAAAGGTAGTGATTCGCACTAAATAAGAATGTAGGATAGTGATTCACTCTGTATAGGAACCAAAGGTAGTGATTCGCACTAAATAAAATGTAGGATATGATTCACCCTGTATAGGAACCAAAGCTAGTGATTCGCATTAAATAAGAATGTAGACAGTGATTCACCTGTATAGAACCAAAGCTAGTTGATTCGCACTAAATAGAATGTAAGATAGTGATTCAACTGTTATAGAACCAAAGGTAGTGATTCGCACTAAATAAGAATGTAAGATAGTGATTCACTCTGTATAGGAACCAAAGGTAGTGATTCGCACTAAATAAGAATGTAGGATAGTGATTCACTCTGTATAGGAACCAAAGGTAGTGATTCGCACTAAATAAGAATGTAGGATAGTGATTCACTCTGTATAGGAACCAAAGGTAGTGATTCGCACTATAATAAGAATGTAAGGATAGTGATTCACTCTGTATAGAACCAAAGGTAGTGATTCGCACTAAATAAGAATGTAGGACAGTGATTCACTCTATATATGAACCAAAGGTAGTGATTCGCACTAAATAAGAATGTAGGACAGTGATTCACTCTGTATAGGAACCAAAGGTAGTGATTCGCACTAAATAAGAATGTAGGATAGTGATTCACTCTGTATAGGAACCAAAGGTAGTGATTCGCACTAAATAAGAATGTAGATAGTGATTCACTCTGTATAGGAACCAAAGGTAGTGATTCGCACTAATAAGAATGTAAGACAGTGATTCACTCTGTATAGAACCAAAGGTAGTGATTCACATAATAAAATGAGGACAATGATTCACCTGTATATAGGAACAAAGCTAGTGATTTCGCACTAACATAAGACATGTAGGACAGTGAATTCCCCTGTTGGAACCAAAGGTAGTGTTCCAAATAGAATGTAGGATAGTGATTCCCCTCGTATCCAAAGTAGTGATTCACACTAAATAAAGTAGATGTCCCCTGATATGAACCAACTAGTGATTGCATTAAAAAGATGTAAGGAAGTGTTCACCTGTCTTGAACCAATGTATGATTCGCACAGATACAATGTAAACAGTATCACTCTGTATATAACCAAAGGTAGGATCGATTAAATACAATGTTTTAAGTGATTCACTCTGTATAGGCAAATAATTATATAAAATTAGGATTGCATTCACCTAGAACCAAAAGTGATTTTAAGATATCATAGACAGTATTCACCTGTATAGGAACCAAAGCTAGTGATTCGCACTAAAGAATGTAAGATAGTGATTCAACTGATAGGAACCAAAGGTATGATTCGCACTAATAAGAATGTAAGATAGTGATTCACTCTGTATAGGAACCAAAGGTAGTGATTCGCACTAAATAAGAATGTAGGATAGTGATTCACTCTGTATAGGAACCAAAGGTAGTGATTCGCACTAAATAAGAATGTAGGATAGTGATTCACTCTGTATAGGAACCAAAGTAGTGATTCGCACTAAATAAGAATGTAGATAGTGATTCACTCTGTATAGAACCAAAGGTAGTGATTCGCACTAAATAAGAATGTAGGACAGTGATTCACTCTATATATGAACCAAAGGTAGTGATTCGCACTAAATAAGAATGTAGGACAGTGATTCACTCTGTATAGGAACCAAAGGTAGTGATTCGCACTAAATAAGAATGTAGGATAGTGATTCACTCTGTATAGGAACCAAAGGTAGTGATTCGCACTAAATAAGAATGTAAGATAGTGATTCACTCTGTATAGGAACCAAAGGTAGTGATTCGCACTAAATAAGAATGTGGATAGTGATTCACTCTGTATATGAACCAAAGGTAGTGATTCACACTAAATAAGAATTAGGACAATGATTCACCCTGTATAGGAACAAAGCTAGTGATTCGCATTAAATAAGAATGTAGGACAGTGATTCACCCTGTATAGGAACCAAAGGTAGTGATTTGCACTAAATAAGATAGTAGGATAGTGATTCACTCTGTATATGAACCAAAGGTAGTGATTCACACTAAATAAGAATGTAGGACAGTGATTCACCCTGTATAGGAACCAAAGCTAGTGATTCGCATTAAATAAGAATGTAGGAAAGTGATTCACCCTGTATATGAACCAAAGGTAGTGATTCGCACTAAATAAGAATGTAGGACAGTGATTCACTCTGTAATATGAACAAAGTAGTGATTCGCACTAAATAAGAATGTAGGATAGTGATTCACTCTGTATAGGAACCAAAGGTAGTGATTCGCACTAAATAAGAATGTAGGATAGTGATTCACCCTGTATAGGAACCAAAGCTAGTGATTCGCATTAAATAAGAATGTAGGACAGTGATTCACCCTGTATAGGAACCAAAGCTAGTGATTCGCACTAAATAAGAATGTAAGATAGTGATTCACTCTGTATAGGAACCAAAGGTAGTGATTCGCACTAAATAAGAATGTAAGATAGTGATTCACTCTGTATAGGAACCAAAGGTAGTGATTCGCACTAAATAAGAATGTAGGATAGTGATTCACTCTGTATAGGAACCAAAGGTAGTGATTCGCACTAAATAAGAATGTAGGATAGTGATTCACTCTGTATAGGAACCAAAGGTAGTGATTCGCACTATATAAGAATGTAAGATAGTGATTCACTCTGTATAGGAACCAAAGGTAGTGATTCGCACTAAATAAGAATGTAGGACAGTGATTCACTCTATATATGAACCAAAGGTAGTGATTCGCACTAAATAAGAATGTAGGACAGTGATTCACTCTGTATAGGAACCAAAGGTAGTGATTCGCACTAAATAAGAATGTAGGATAGTGATTCACTCTGTATAGGAACCAAAGGTAGTGATTCGCACTAAATAAGAATGTAAGATAGTGATTCACTCTGTATAGGAACCAAAGGTAGTGATTCGCACTAAATAAGAATGTAGGACAGTGATTCACTCTGTATAGGAACCAAAGGTAGTGATTCGCATTTGTACAAAGGGCAGCATAAAGCCAGGCCCAAGTCACTGGTGGTTGGGATATCAGGGATAGTTCAATGGGTAGCCGATGTTTCCACATATCCATCACAGACTCTGCCTTAAGCTACGAGTGAAGAATGTCCCTCTCGTTGGCAATTGACTTTTCTAACCAACATTGGGGTTTCAACCAGCTGACACTTGTACGAGAGATGAGTGACTTCCCCTCCAAAGACCAGGGAAATGACCACTGCTCTTAAATAAAGAGTCCCTGAATACCACAATATCAGTGGTAGAGAGATTGTTAAATGTTCGTATCTAGTGGTCAGCCTTCTTGGAACCTTCTTGGCCATGGACAAAGGATTCCTCAATGTTCTTTAAACCCTTCCTTTACCTCACCCCCCTATAGTCAGGACTGGTCTGATTAGCACCTTACCCCAATATTTCTTTACAGGGGACACTCTATAGCAAAACATTATATAGAATATTCACGGTATCTTGACAGTTCACAGGTCACCAGAAAGTGGTTTTGTATCCATATGTACCGGTATCACAAATAAGTTTGGTTAAATGTACAATGCCATCACCTGTCAAAAGAGGCAAAACATATTATTTGGGGACATATTAATCCAGAGCTATTTTAATAAACGTTTCAACTTTTATTAAATACCAACGCTACCGTGATAACATAATACATGCAATGTTTCCCTGAAACGTCGGTGAGTCGTCCATTCACAGCCCACACAGTCTGTGTGTACCTAGGTTGGACAGAGATTTCCAAACCAGACCACGTATTATCCCTGCAGCCTGCGAGAATCCCCCAGTGAAATCCTGTCCCAACCCTTCTCCAACTAATCACGTGGTAGGACGACGACACGTCAAAACATTCAGAGAGACAACATGGACGGTGGAATCCCTTGGGAGGCAAGAGACAGGCAAGAGGAATATGTCGAGTATAGGTAGGATACAGATATGTGTGTGTGTTTGGAGAGTTCTGTCCCCATTGTGACGATTTCACCAAGTTGTGCGGCCGGAAAGGCTTTCACCTGTCAACGCCAGAGCTGAGGACCCTCTTTACTCCCCTTGACCACCTTTAGGTTCATCGAAAACACGATTCAGAGACCCTACCTTGGAGATGACGAGAAAATAATAGGTTGTCAGAATAATTTAAAAGTCCAATTTTGATAGGAAATGCCTTTTGTAGTCAACAATAAACAAATTTAATTATATTACTAGAGCTATTCTCTAGACCGGTGGTATTCACCCTTTTTTCTCGCGTACCCCCAAAAGTATTTTTTCTAACTTTGTACCCCCATAGGATTTTACAATATACCCAAAATGTATAGCCTAGCAGGGAACTAACTAAATTCATAATACGATGATTTTAAGAACTTTTTGCTGATTAGATCAATAAATAATTTAAATGGGATCCAAACAATATTGATAATATTAATATACAAAAAAGTGCTAATATTTATTTAATGATTATAAATAGCCATTCAGTGACACTGTATAGTTGGTTCGTCAAGGATTGAGCTGTAATAAACTAAATAGATTAGGTTACTTAATAGTTTTGCAGGCACTTTTAATACCAACATAGGCCTACTGTCATTTTGTGTAGAGCTTCAGTTGTAGCTGCAGTGCAGATAGTCAGGTGTGACAAACACTCACAATAAATAATCTGGGGTTTTATAGAGCCGTATTATTAATTGGACTCATAGATTAGATATGAGGAGGTAGAATTGAGGGAAACCAATAATAGTATTAAAAGCAAAGGACTGGGTCAGTAAAAATAAATCAATATTTATCTACTGTAGCCGTTTTGCAGTAAAGTACACAATAAATAGCTAAGAAAAAACACTTTTGATTACTTTGTTAATATTCCGGTCAAATCAAATTTTCAAAGTCCCAGTGGAAGATAGCTTCTGAAGCCCGAGACCAAAATAGTTTGCATAGTATGACTCGTCTCTAGTGAAAAAAGAAATAAACTATTAATATATATATATATATATATTGTGGGTAGTTCGTTTGGGTTGCAAGGCGCAGCGCACAAAACATTATTGTACAGTTATTTAAGTTTGGGAAGAGCGAGATATCAAGGAACAGTACCCGTATCGCAGGTCGCATGCTCTAACGGAGGTAGGGGTTCGAATTCCGGAAGGGTGTTCTGAGGATAGTTTTTTCTGAGAGGTTTCCAAATTTAGGGCTAGTTTCCCGCCAAGTGTACTCCTCTCATTCTTACGCCATATGAAGATGTGAATAGCCTGGACGGGTAGTAATACAAGGAGCACAGTACAACACTATATAGTCTACAGCTTGTTTTCTTTTCCACACGCCTGCTCTTAAAGTATAAACAACTCGGCCCGTCTGTTTTATATTGTGCATCTACAAGACACTAATTGTTACACACAAACCGATGGTTGGATTAGGCAAGTGTGTATGTCCCCGAAACAGTGTAAAAATACACGGGGGGTTTCTTTATTTGTGTTAACATTTTTCTGTCAGAATTAGTAGCACTCCCTTCCCCCCACCCCGCGTTTCCTTTTCCCACTGCCTTAAGAAACGTAATATTAGTTGGTATTTCCTGTTGTGTATTGATCTCTGTGTTGTTTTATTTATGTTTGGTTTTTAAACAGAAAAAGGAACCATTCTCAGTTAATGTACATATACAAATTATTTCTGCGCAGGTGTTATTTTGTCTTGCTTTGTAGTCTTATTTTTATTCTTTGTTTTTTATTTGGATTGTATAAATGTGAAGATTGAGTTCCAAAATGAGTCTTACCAAATTTACGTGGGTGACCTGGTGGTCTAGGGGCAAGGTGTCAGAATTCTGTGTTGGCGGCCGGGGTTCAATCCTCGGTCCCGGCACAGTTTTATCTGATTACCAAACCTTTCCTTCACCTCTGACAAGACATCTTGTGAATGTGGGGAATGCCAGGCCTCCACCGTGGTTCGGATTCCACGTTAATCTGTATATCCTTAATTTCATCTCACAATCACCGTACCATTACACATAAGCGTAAATGCGTATAACCCGAACGGGTAGTAAGACGCGGTGCTAATAATAATAACCAAATTTACGATCAATTATTTCTCAAATGAGATAGAAAAATATACTAATTTATTCCGATAATATGGTAAGGATAAGAAGGTAAAATTCGGAGGAAATGCACATAGATTTGTGGCGTGAGAGTGTAAAATTATTTTGGATAAAACATCCTTAGTATACCTAGCTGGGATGTGAGCTCCGAACTCCCCATCAGCAGCAAACCAGACTATTTCAGTAAGACAGTCAGACCAGGTGTCCATCAGTGTGGGGTCAAAAAGTTAAATCTAGCATTGAAAATCTATATCTACCGCACTCCATTGTGTTTCTGATATTCACCGTAACACGTGACCAAAGTCATATCCCCCCTCCCCTCCATATAGTCAATTGGGGAACCTTTAGTTCTTGAAAAATAGACTTAATCAGTTGACATACTTTAAGGTGTTTTATTAATTTGATATAAAAAATCATTGCTTTAAAGTGAAAATTGATTATTTCTAGGGTCGTAACGAGGGAAGGGGTTTTAACTACTCCTTTCCCCAAATTATGATACATAGTGTATTTTTTAATACCTCGTCAATGTCTAGACTCAGGATCTTATAACTAGAGTCAGAGTCTTATAAACTACTTGATTAAAGTAGTAGCAGCTCTGGTCTAGAAAAATGATATTAATGGCCGGAGGACTCATTGTGCTGACACCATGACACCTTCCATCCTCAACTGTTAGCACTATAATCGCTACTTGTGTCAGCAGTTCAGTTAGCAGGGCTCGATCTCTGGCTCAAGCCATGAAGTGTTTTTATTTGTTTTGTTTGGAAGGAAACACGGGGAGATCACATTGTGAATACAAATAATCCAGATTGGATTAAAGGCTACATTGATATATTTCCCAGCGCCTGGGTAGTACGCGTACATTCATGACAGTATGCTGACGGAATAGGGATGAGGTAAGTGTTTAGCACGAGAGTGTGACGTTAGACCATGTAAGTATCGATGCGGGTCCTGCCTGATTTATTGACATTGTCAAATAACACGAATATAGTAAACATGATGATATATGACCTTCTACAGCTTTTATAAGGGATAATAGAAATGCCATCCAAATTTCAGTGATCAAATGGTCTAAGGCGTCAATCTTATTTTAGACTACCCTGATAAAGACGGGGAGATCGGGGTTTGAATCCTGGTTGGGTCTACTGAAGGTGATTTTTCCAAATGATTTTCCACTCGCTTTCCACGTAAATTTGGGTAAATGACCTATAAAAAGCTTTCTTCTTCATCCCTACCCCATTAGAGTAATATTTATCATATAATATGTGTATAACCTGAACAGGTGGTAAGACGCACTGATAACTAAAATAACACTTATTGTCACAATTCTTGGCTAGAATGGGAGCAAGAGCTGACCAATATAGTGTTTTATGTGAGTACTTAGGATTGGGATTGGGATTAATTAGGACAAAAGTCCCAAAGCTTTGAGTACAAACAAATAATTTCAAAGTTATAAATAATCTTTGAAAACAAATTATTATTTTAGCGATATATATTCGTGTATAAATAAATACTATATTTATCTTAAAAGAAGTTAATAATTGATTTTATCTGAGTTGTTAAATGTTGAAATTTTAATATTCTTGGCAAGTTGTTCAATTAAACATTGTCCCTCATTATCTCAATATGCAAAGCATTTGCTGCTGTCGCAGATTTCCTGGAATTATATGCCGACAAACTCAACCTTAGCTCTATCTCCAAATGTAACAGTATAACCAACTGTTGGAAATGCACTCAAAGCTATTTATGAGCAAAGGGATCAATCAGTTATCTTGTAAGAGAACTAACTCTTTGCAAAGAGATTAGTTGCCTTTAAAACAAGGTATTTACTAAACCTGTATAAACTCACGATTTATACTGATCTCCCAGAGAAAATAAATAAAGCCATGAATAGTTTTGATTTTCACATTTAAAATTAATTGAAATGGAAACATTTTAATAACAATATTTCATTAACTATTTTTACGTGGTTTTAAAATACCATATAATTCATGAAAGATGCCCAGATGTTCCTCAAATAAATATGAAAGAACAATATTGAATTAATAAATACTTTAAAATAAAGATGTTTGCTTAGAAACATGCATTTATAAGTAGGCTTAGACTTTTGTTCTTAGTAGCTCCAACACATAATACAAAATGTAGAAACTATGAGCTTATTTCATAATCAATGCATACGCATTTGCATTATAAAAGAAAGAAAAAAAAGACATTAAATAATACATTTAAAAAACACTTACAGTGAATTCCACCCGGATTTGAGCCAAAGCCTCCCAGTCAACAGTGACAAAGTGCAATGAGTATATAACGCCTAAAATGTTGGACCGCTGGAACAAAGCTATTAGAATCTATCCAACAATGAGTATATAACGGCTAAAATGTTGGACCGCTGGAACAAAGCTATTAGAATCTATCCAACAATGAGTATATAACGCCTAAAATGTTGGACCGCTGGAACAAAGCTATTAGAATCTATCCAACAATGAGTATATACCGGCTAAAATGTTGGACCGCTGGAACAAAGCTATTAGAATCTATCCAACAATGAGTATATACCGGCTAAAATGTTGGACCGCTGGAACAAAGCTATTAGAATCTATCCAACAATGAGGCGTCACATCAGATCAACACTAAGTTTTCCTAATACCGCTCTCGAGTATCATTTGCTCCAATCCGATGTTCTTGCTTGTCCTAATCATAGAATTTGTAGTCAAGGTCAGCGTCTAAAATCAGAGCTTGTGATGTTTGTGCAAATCTAAAGATAGATACATGTTTTAGAGAACTTAGCCACTTTTTATTATATGATAATCCTAGAAGTATATGTTGTTGGTATATAATAAGATTTTGTAGAACTCAAGAAATTGCCGTCGAAAGACATTGTCCTTTTCTAAAATTCTGGCTTTCCCTTTATTATTTTTGAAATTTACAACTTTGGTGTTTAAGGTTCATCTAAAAAATATGATAAAAATGTGTTGGGTAGAACTTCAGGATTCGTCATCAGATGGAATATAACTTCGCGTTTTAAATGTATAATATAAGCCTATAATGAGCCATCACTTTGCGATTAAACATTCATAATTCGTACTTGCACGGAGAAAATAATGTAAGCCAACCACTAGATCAGTCGATCTGCTGCTACTGTCTGGAGAACAAGGAATTTAACGTTACGCATCAAAGTAGGTAAGGAGGTATATCGGACCAATCCGGAGAGATTTTGGAATGGAAGCAATCAGTAGAAGCAATCAGTGGGAAAGAAAACCTGTTTAGCCTTACATAAACACGTATTTACCTTAGTTCAGTAAGGGTTATAATTATGTTTGACAGATTTTGGGTTCTCAAAGTGAGTAATTAAAGTCAGGCAGATATATATCAAATTTTATGATTAGAATTTTTACGTAATTTTAGCGCAAAGCGGGCTTGAACCTATGACACTACCTAAGTGAGCGATCAAACGCGAGTGTCCTGAGTGGGCGAATGCAAGACGCAAGCGACAACAGATAAAAACAGTAACCACGATGATATCGTCAAGGAAACGTGAGCTATGTCAATCGTTAATAAACTACAAAAAGCTAAACGGAAACATCTCAAGAAAATACCATCTGTTTGTAAGGAGAATCATTATACATTAAAATATCAAGAGTGGATAATAATTCCCGTTCACCCGTACGCCCCCATTATTTAGATTTATAAACCTGATAAGGTTTTGGATTCAAATTTTTCAATGTAGAAATAATGTATCATACATTAAAAAAAATGCATTTATTTACCTCAACACTATATACAAGCAATTGGTTATGGTAGTTTTTATTTTTTACATCACAAAGCACACATCTATGCAACTAATTCAGCGAATCCAACATGTTGATAACCAAGCTAGATGTAGTTTAACCCAACCAATATACACAGTAAACACAACACCACCTTTGTCTGAACGCTCACAGCCAGTGTTGTTGAGAGATCGCTTAAGTTAGCCCGCCCACCCCATCAAAATGCACCCCAACCCAAGAGACGATACGACTGTTTATGTTAAGGGGGGGGGGGTGTCAAGTTAAGGGTAACCCCCCCACTACAAAAATGTTGGATTTTTTTTCATGCCATCTTAAAAGTCCTGTTTTGTACCGTTTTGCACCCTAAAAGATTAGAGAGAAAAAAAATATTTAAGATACAAAAAAATCAAGTTGTTGGGCCTTCCTGGTGGGGGAGCAACTGGTTTGCCGTGTGAATTTGTAATACAATATTGCCTTGTATTTTTAACCTTTTAGAAAACATTCTAAAAATAATCTTTCGTAAGGAGTTTAGAGTATGTTATAATAACAAAGACTACAATAAGAATTGAAATGAATATTAAAAGTTGAATAGACGAAAATGATGTAAATGTGTAATCAGTTTAATACCATAGATTGAGCAATATACTAAAGTAAACAATGATATGGGATAGAAAGTGGACTAAAAATACTGTGTACAAATATAGTTGGCATATTTAAATGAAATGCAGGTCAGATTAAAAGTATAAAAAAGTATAAATAAATATAGTTAATAGGAAATACATATAAGTGTTGACTAATTAAAATACACTTAAAATTAGTTTAATATAATTAGAAACTTTAAACTCATTTAATTTAAAATATCTAAATCTAAGTTCATAAAAACATTAATAACATGAAATGAATATAAATAAATGTAAAAATTATCACAGTCTTGTTGTTGGGATTGACTTCCCTTACTCCTTTGTTATTGATATTCCTGTACTGATGATGTCTACAGAAGTTCTATTTTACCGACATGTTTCGGTGCTAACAATTGGACGCACCATAATCATGGAGTCCGAAGGGTGGTAGGACACGATGAGATCGAACTTAGGAAGCGGACTGAAACTGATTACACATTTACATCATTTTCGTCTATTCAACTTTTAATATTCATTTCAATTCTTATTGTAGTCTTTGTTATTATAACATACTTGTATTTTAAGTTATTAATTGGCACCCCAAATAGTTCAAAAACACATGTTTCCACTTCCAAAAATCATGTGTGTGGTGTGGGGGGGGGGGGGGGGGTTGTCGGTCGGTAGGGCTGGGATGTATGGTGCAGGGGGAGGGGAAATATCATGTTACTAGTTACAACATTATTGACTGTAACTTCCATAGATTTTATCATATAAAAGTCCACAATAACTAAAATTAAAGCTGATAAACTTATCTACAATTTGGCCGAAATCATGTAATTAACTTATTATCTCCAGAAATATTAATAAACGATAAATATTTTACCTTTTTTCTATTAGTTTTGGTGGTAGTAAGCAAATTAATGTGTTTAGATTTATTAATGGTAACAACTATAATAGTGTTTTTAACTTTCTTTAGATTGAAATATTTACGGCCTCCCTAACACAAACATTAGTTTAATATTCCCTCAGCAGATGTGCACATTAATGTAATAACTCTTGTTCAATGGCATTATTGGCTTCGAAAAATGTTATAATTTAAAAAATAACTGTGCTTAACTCTAAATAAAAGCATTAGACAGATCTTTATTCAAAGCTTACGATAAATTAAGTTGTCTTGCAAAAACTTCATGTCGGAAAGTAAAAACAATAGAATTTGAAACATTTACTGAACCTTATTTCTTATAGTAACTCAAGAAAATATAGTGAATTTGCTCATGCATTTGTTATTCAGTGTAAATAGAAAAAATACACGATAATAATAATAGAAAATTAGTACTTAATTTAAAATATTGTTTGTAAATGCTGTGTTATAATTCTAAGTCATCACAATCACCGTCTTCATCATCATGGGAATAAAAAGATATACTGTTTTCATACTTCCGAAACTCATCATTTGTACAGAAACATATCGGTGCACGGGAGGTAACTACGATAACAGGAGCACGATTTGGAGAGACAGTTTGTTTTTCAAGATAATTTTATGAGCTCTAATATTTCTGAAGGCGCTGGTGGCATGTCAGTAATTTTCGGGATGTAATAACCATTACTAGCTTCCCAACCACAGCCTGGTTCAGGAAATGGTATATTTGGATGAGCAGTATAATCATTGTTCCAAATTATTCAAAGATAAAATAGCCCTCAATATGGAGAATTTTAGAGCAGACCACTTTGGTGGCAACTTTCAGATTCCACTTTTTTAATATACCATCTTACTTCTCTCACTGTCGATGCTGTAGATAATGGCATATAAAGTTTGCAGACAAATTTTCAATTTCCTCTTCGAAACACTCTCAATTTTCCTTTGCCTGAAATACATTCTGTGGTAACACAGCCAGTGAAGGAATGAAGTCCTTGCAAAGCACTGGCTTTTTGTGGACCCATTACTAGATAGTTAACACTTTGTGCTTGAGGTAGAACAGTTAACAATGCTGTAAATTCTGTTGGTGGTGCAGGTATCAGTGAGGTAACATGAACTGCAATTATTGGCAAAGCTGAGGTTATATGAGAAATGAAGGTGGCCCATGTTGGAATATCTGAATTTCCACTCATGTCTTCATTTACACATTGTGTGCCATCTTGCAGGGAAGCACCTTTGATTTTGTAGATGTCTTCCCTATAAGCCATATCTTCATATCGGTAATATCAGGGTGGCCAACAGAAGCTGGGTTGAAGTCAGGATAAATTTTGAATTTTAGAATCTGTTTGTATGGCATAAAACAATCTTTAATAACTGTTGAACAGTCAGGAAGGTATAGTGCACAGTTTCCAGACGTTTTCCACAGATGAAGAGCTTGTGTACTGTCATTTGTTTCTTTTCGCTGATAAATGGCCAGCGTTGTGGCATACGCAATATATATTTTTTCCATTAGAGGTATCTTCCATAAAATCTACAATGTCTGCTGCGAAAAATATATACCGGCTCTTGACCATATTTTTCAGGTAAAAAATACACTCCATTATTCCTCCAGACATCACCCATATCACACTCTGCGATTTGAGCCTCATATCTGAGAATACAGCTATACTTGATCGAGAAGCCCAATCCATTAAGCAGATTGACAATACTTCTATTTCTATTGGCTTGATAAATTGCCATTTCTATGGCAGCTTGTTGAGACTTAACATGTATTCACTGCATATTGTCAGTACAAGAACGGTACATTTGTATCTCATTGTATGTAATATCCATAACAGTTTGTGAGATACTCGTGGCTGCTTTATGTACAGCGGTTGGTTTTCTTTCTGACGAAATTATTTATTCGCTCCACTAACAAGCCATCTAAAGAATGCATACACTTCACGTGGAAGGAGGCCCTTAGGCGTGTGCATTTTCCCTGTGAACTTCCATTGTTGAGCGTAATTTATGAACTTCCGGAGTAAAGGGGCTGCATCATAAAGACACCGCATGTTCACACTGATTTATTGGATCGATATACACATCTCGTTTTTTTTAAGGAAGATATTTCCGGTTAGTTTCTTCGAGCTGGTCGGTGGAATTCAATATCGCCAATGTTGTCAATGAGTGTTTGCTTTATTTGTTTCCGGGATATCGTAGGATAAACCATGTTATTCATTGCCCGTATGTTTTCATACGTGGTTTGGATGTCAGCCATATTTATAGCCCACTTTTGTAAACATTCATAAATGAGACAGATAAATTCAATTTCTACTGCAGCTTCTGTTGTAGATTCTTTACACTTAAGTGTTTGTATCCTGCCCTAGTATATTACTTACATTTTTTGCATGCCCATCCTCCTCATTGATAGCTGTGTTGAGCTTAATGTTAAAAGCTTCATTCCCATTTTTGTAAATAGTATCACGCAGATTACGTCCATTTTATTATATACAACTGTTGTAGATAGTTTAACTGTCCTTAATTTGATACATTGTGGGCCTTTCTATCATAAATATTATAGAAGTTAAAACCAAAAATGTTGGAACAAGTACTAGTCTGATTTCCCCCTCTCACTTGCCCTCACGGCACCTCACCCCCCACATGAGTTCCGGAAGTGGCAACACGTATCTTTGTAATCTTTGAGGCACCAGTTGAAAATAAAATAACAGCAATATTGTAGCAATAATTTCTCATTGATTCTAATATTCGACCAGTTGCTCTCACACTATCCCTCCAGCCCTCACCCTCAAATTAAGAATGTGAATATGCCATCGTTTTCCACCTATCTAGCACTATTTCACACCCAAGTAGTTTTACAAACCATCCCCAGAGACTGTACGATTGTTTTGTTTGGGGGTGGGGGTAAAGCTAAGAGCAGCCCTCTAAAATTAATTTTTTTTATGCCAATATAGACGTTTTAATTTGCACCATTTTGCACCCAAGTATGGCGTTTTGTACCTTAATAGTTTTGCAAGATAAAAATCAATACAAAATATGATAAGAGTTAATTAATAGGCCAAGCTCAGCGCATGCCTTGTTTCCCAAAAATAGTTGTGATTTTTTCTATGATAATATTAATATATAGTTTGCATTCAAACATTAAGTTAAGAACATCAATAGTTTCTCCAGAAAAATAATTAACTATAATACAAAGTTATAGTGTAATATTATATTCATGGATTTTCAAAGTTTATAAATGTGTTTAGTTCCAAACTATTTTTCACGCAATGTTTTACACCTTAGTAATTAATTTAATTTAAAGTAGAAATAAATATATTGTTTTAATGTCTTGTTTGGAAACAGTTTTACACACAAGTTTTTTTTTACTTTTGATACCCTTTTACTCTGATAACACGTGTCTTATATTTGAGTCTTAGTGTCACCAAATTTGAAAATTAATACCTTGTTGATGATCTTTCTATTTTATATGGACAAGGCTGGTGACCTTTTCTGACGGGGCCTATTATGTGAAATATTAATAGTATACCCTGCTTTTCTCAATATGAAATCACTTTAAATGTAAGTAGTTCTGAAAACGTTTACTATCGCTATCTTAAAAATGCTTGCTGAGCAACTGTCGGTCCCGATGGTTATCTTGACCACGTGGTCAGTGTAAGAACATAACTACCCTAGTTGAGCTTCTTTAATGGAATGTGTTTGACCTGGAAGGGTTGCATGGGCATCTTTAATACTATAAATCTACCATTTTCCTATATTATTATAAAGATTTGATTAATATATATATATATATATATAAAGGTTGTGCATAACGAGGCTCTTTATACCCCGGACCATGGCTCATTAAGTTGTAATTTTTTTCATAATATTCTGAGATAGTGAGAAATATAGTTCTTAGGTCAAGTTAATAGCTAAACTTTTGTGTTGAATAAAATGATTTATTTAACTGGAAATTATCCTAGCTATACAGTTGAGAAATGTTAAAATTTACCCAAACATATTATAATCCAAATTTAAAAAGTTGAGAATGTTTAATATATTTTAGAAAAATTAATTTTAATCTTATGTAGAATTTAAAGAACAACTATATTTTATATTTAAATGTTTGACTTTTAAGAAATAACTATTCACAAGTTAGAAAGTATGCTTTAAATACAGTTTAACCTTTATTTTTTTATGGATTTTTATTTTCTCATATAGAGAGAAAATAATATTATTGAAATTGAGCCTCGTATGATGAATAACCATCTGTGAGACCCTGGTTCAAATCTCTGAAAGTCCCGCGTGACGCAAAAAATAGCCGAATATGAGTCAACTGTCAACTCCAATACCAGCACAACCAAATTGGTTAAAGTACCAGTAGTACCAATGATCAATAATAAAAATAAACAGATCATTGCTTACATGTATTTTGTTGAGACGGAGCGAGTCACGAGTTAGTCCATTCTGCCACGCAAGCCTTACTTGTCCCCTAGACTTCACCCCCCCCCCCTTCCCAATCCACCACCCTTTGCAATAACCCAATCATAATCTCACATTTTAAGAAAGAGAGAGAGAGAGAAAACCTACCCCATTATTGACACGCTCCAAAAACCAAGTGAACTGGAAGAGATTCTTGTAATTGCCCCTCTCAGCATACGCAAGCCCGCGTTACTACTATGCCCAAGGTGTTGCCCGACCTGCAAGGCTCGTTTCACTTAATGGCCACTTGCACGGTAAAACGGAATGAGTCCCGTGGCCACCCGCCATCTTGCCGTTTTTTATGCACACACAAGAGCTTGTACTAAAGATTATTAGCCAATGCTACATGTACTTTTAATTAAAATGAAAATAGCAAAATAATACAATAACTAAAAAACAAACTATTTTTAATTGTAAAATACCTATTTATCTTTACTGAAAACCAACCAAACTTAAAACGAAGGACTAGTTTACTATTTATTGATGTTAATACATAGCCTATAAATAATCGTTCTTTTTAGCACTAGACCTTACTACCCATCCGGGTTATATGCTTATGAACTAATCATGCTAATGGGTTAGGGAAGTGAAAGGATGAATTTAGAGGAAGTGTACCCGCGTTTGCGTGGAGAGATAGTTTGAAATCATTTAGGAATATCAACCCTCAGTACACCCAACCGGGATCGAACCACGATCTCTCCGTCATCGGAATTCTAGTCTATTTCGAGAGTTGCGTCTTAAGCCGCGTGAGCACCAAAACGGGTTCAAAATAATAATCAATAGTAAAATATATAATAGATATTGCTGTCTCTCTTACACCCACTCTGCGAGGTTTGAACTTGAAATGTTGTGAGGGCTGGAAACAAGCAAACTGAATGTTGCTGACCAGTTGCTAGTTGCACGTGTGCGGAAACTAATCAACGACAGTACAGTCACTGGCCAATAAAATCTACTAAAAAGCCTAACATTGACGACCTAAACTTCACATTGCGTCATAGCTTGATATAACACTGTGCTAATAGGTATAAATTAATCCTTAGAAGTGACACAACTATACATTTTATTCTAAAAAAGTGTCATAAGTCAAAATAAGTAAGTCCCGTAGGTATGAGAGGAACACGGAAATAGTCACAAATCAAAATAAGGGTGATTCTTTAGGGTTATAAACTAAAAATGCCAAAAATGACACTTTATCCCGGTATTATGAGCCCTTATTCTTCTTGCTAATAGAGCTGATTAACAAAATTATGTGTTGTTATATCTAATACATGTTTTTGCATTTTTTGAAAAACTTAGATTTTTGAATTGTGTCACATTTGAGGAAAGGGTGCGATATATATCAAATTTAAATTTATTACTTTATAGCATTTAACAGAATTGACATGACTTGTCTAAAGTAATATTTTCCGAACATAATTATGTTAAAGTAGCTCTAATAACTTGTGTAGCTGTTCTACCATGATTTCTCCATAATCCTTATTGGGTCATAAGGAGTTATTGTTAAAGTCTAACTCTTATGAGAAGGGCATGATTATAAAGCTAAAAAGGCTACTAAGCTTGTATCTACTTTTACTTATTCACACGTCAAGTCATGGCATCTGCAGTGGGAACTTTTAATAGATATTTTCAAATGCTTTAAATTAATAATATTCAATTAGTAAAACTATATTAAATTTGGCCGCAAAAAATATGTTTTATTAAAGGCTTTTCCTGTGAAATTTGTATTGTATTATAGGTTCACGTTATACTTTGGCTTTATATGAAAGTTGGTAAGTCATTATAAACAGTTATGTACCAATCCATTTCACAAAATATGTTTTGTTACTTAGACAAATAGAACCACTTGTCCCATTTTTTAATTTTATTTTAACACCGAAGTTGCCATGCCTAGGACACCAGGTGAGGTACTAACTATAAAGTGATCAGTGATTTAGACTCCTTGGTCTCAATCGTTTCATCTATAATATACTTGTTTGCCATTGTTTATTTTGTTAATTTAATAATATCCTTGAAACAAATAAATTCACTATCCATATAATAGGTTTGCAAGTGCCCAGCAGTTATAATATTTAAGTACATTTATAAACAGTTTATATTTCATTTTTCCAAATTCTCCCCCCTCAAGTTATTTAGAAATTATGTTTTCATCGTCAATGTACAGAGAATACAATTCTTATTGTATATTCTTGTTATCTAATCAGTTAGGCCTATTGTAATATAAAGAGCCTTCAGCATCTACCGCGCATTTGTCTAGTCTCGGCCTAATTTAAACTCTATTTTTCATGAACAAATGGTTAAGCTGAAATGGTTAGTTACGGCAATTATAAGAAAGTATGGGGCTTCGTGCTTAATAGAAGTAGCCCAAACTATAATAAAAGCTGTAAGTAACATAATATACCTAAAGATTTCAACAATTTAACATCATTTTCAAGCCTTTAGATTTTAAATCTAGTATGTTTAATTCTTAGAAAGACATTGTTAGAATATAGCTTAATCTAAATGTATTCCTTTTACATTTCATTTGAAAGAATCGCACCAGCTTTGTTATATTTCTACCCGGAAGCTGCGGACTGTTTTGAGACGCACGTGTATACTCCAATTAAATGGTTTATATCAATGCACACTTGTGATATTAATGTAAATTATTGTATTTTGTGTTAGACTGTGACTGCGAGAGCCAGTGAGTCCCTGACTGCGTTACTTGTATGAGCATGGGTGTTAGAGCAATTTGTGTGTGTGCGGGATGCGTGTGTCGCTGTGTGTGACTGTCTATGGCTGTTCTTAATCATACGCACAAACGGCTTATATATGACATACCCCTTGCCTCTTACTACCTTCGTCAACAGTGTAAAAACTAACTAATAGAAAGAGTCCTGGCGACAGGTGTTGTGAAAGCTAGCTTCTTATTGGTACAGGGAATTGGCGTCTTTGCCAAATATTGCGTAGTTGTTCCTTTAACAGGAAAAATGGTATAACAATTATATTTTAATGGTGAAATCCTTTTTACATAATTTCTGAAAAGCGCGTGTTTCTTCATGGATGAATCATAAAAGGATACTCTACATCTGTTACTTTAAAGAAAAATTACCTTCATCCATGACTTTTTATATATTTTAGAGTGATCTAAATCAATATAATTACAAGGTCAGACTAAACACTAGGTGAGATACTCACGGAGGTCGGAAAAGGCCCGATATACCATGACTAAACACTAGGTGAGGTACTCACGGAGGTCGGAAAAGGCCCGATATACCATGACTAAACACTAGGTGAGGTACTCACGGAGGTCGGAAAAGTCATCCACGAGCACAAACCTCTTTGAGCAGGTGAGACGGAGAGCGGTCTATGACGGAGTGCACGGTCCTAAGGAGAACAGACACGCCCATTGTGGAAGCAGATGATGACGATGTTGTGGGAGTTTCTTTGGGTACCGGCCGGGCTCCTTGCACCTGGGAATGACAAGTAGTATGTTAGGTGATGTTTTGATAAATATAGTAAGCTTTTAGTGTCAGGAATAATATTTGCGACTCACAGTCTTACATATGGAATAAAATGTTGAGATTATTTAAGAATTTTATGGCCAAATACCCCTGGACGATCAATATTAAAGAACTGACTATATGCTGTATAGAAAGTTAAGTTGATCGGCCCTTTTCATTTTGACTGGAAATACAGAGCCGTGGGAACAAATGATTATCTTCAAGAATGTTTATTGTTTTACCATTTTCTTTTAGGAAACGGTTTGTTTAAGAATAGAAGTATATTGATCAAGTTATACTTTTTATATACACACTTCTTTTATAATTTTAACAGTGATCAAATATCGATAGAATTGACATTTTTCAATAGAAAACTGCCAGATGCATAATAAAAAGTAAGAAAATGTAACAATTAATAAACATCGATACATTACCTTAGGAGGGGTGTTGAAAATATTAACATACACATTTCACCCTTTATTGAGAAAATTGATATTTTCAAACATACGATTTTTCCGCAAGACCTATCCAGTGGCTAGCATCATCTACGGTTTCCGTGATCCATCTGTTCTTGTTGGCGCGGAAGGATACTTTGGTCGATTGTAAAGCCACGCCACGCCTTTCATTCTCCCGCCCTCCCTCCCTCCCACAAAATAGGTTTTAGACTTGCACTCGACAGGTCCAAGGGCCTTAACGTAGTTGTATCTACTGGAGAGGTAAATTATTAATTTTTCCCAGCAAAGAGTTTTGTTAAAAAAAACTGCAAGAATATGGAGTTGTACCAAATTTATCAAGAAAAAAGAATGAATAACCCTACAGTTCCTTATATTTTCAAAGCACCAACAATATAAATGGTTATCTGCCAAAACTGGGAACCAAAATATATTTATATCAAGCTAACAGAAGCTCCCGAATTTATCAGGAGTAACGGCGCAATGCATCGTGTAGTTACCCCAAGCAAGTAAATCTTAGTAAACTACAATTTATCTCAATTAAAGTATTGATCAAAACTGTCTAACAATAGTTATATTGTGGCCGTTATGGTAACATTAAATGACGTATGGAATCGAACTATGGTCCCACAGACTTATAGACAGTCATAATAAAGTTGAAGAAACAAATAAATTCCCTTTAATAATTAAAATATACCCAATGGATAAAATTTTATCAAATATATTTTTTTTCTACCAGGAATAATATTAAATATTTTAAATAAAAATTGGGACCTATAAATTATATGAGTCATTTTGACTAAGCTTTTTATAAATAAAATACATTTCTTTTAGAGTTAATTTGTTATTTGCGTTACATATGTGGAATATAATCATTATTAGGTATCATTAATAAATTCATAATTATCTATTTACAGTAATTAATATTCTGGAAAGGGGGAGACTTGCTTAATGTTACCATTTGCAACCAATAAATGTGGCTAGCATTACTGCCAAAATAACGTGTGACGTGGTTAAATCTTTAAGAGATAAAAAAAAGCCAGCCCATATATTAATGGGTGCAAACACAATCAATTAACTAGGTATGTAAAAAATAATTGATTTTATCAGGAAGCGAACAAAAAGTAAAATTAACTCAGTAGATTAAACCATTTGGACATCGCAAAAAGACAAAGCCCTTCCCCCGTCTCTCCTTCCCAACAGTCAATAAATAATTCAAGGACTTAAGGCTTTCTCTAAATCTGGCCTTAGGCGTAGCAAGGCAAACTATTCAGCAGTCATGTGTGGCGGTATTGCATACCACGCGGGTTGAGCCAATAATTGCTTCCTTACAATTTCTACGGAGTGTACATATCAAATAGAGAAGTCTAGGTAGAGTAGCTCTAAGGTAGTCTAGTTAGACACACTATAGGGAAAAATTCCACTGCAGTGTACACATTGTTTAGAGAGGCTCTCGCTAGATTGAACGCTGTATAGATAGATTTTAATCTACAGTGTACTCGTTACTTAAAACTGATGCTTCTCTCTGAATGCTAACTGGTGTGAATAT
The DNA here is from genome assembly GCA_039000515.1 of Timema cristinae. Classification (NCBI taxonomy): domain Eukaryota; kingdom Metazoa; phylum Arthropoda; class Insecta; order Phasmatodea; family Timematidae; genus Timema; species Timema cristinae. Next base: position 2,587,642 of record JBCFYV010000003.1, on the reverse strand, counting down.
TCACAGAAACAAAATTAAATGCATTGTTTCTTACTAGACTCTCGGGCTAGAGTAATTAAGTAGAATGGACTGTATTCATGATTTTCAAACATGAAATGTAAACTGACATAGAACTCCCAATTACTGTTTCCACATTACTTCATCTACTCAATCACCACTTTTTCCCCCTTCATTTTCCTTATTTCCGAGTTCACTTGGCACTGAAGATTATGCCATTTTATACTAACTTCTGCCTCTATCATTTCCAAAGCTTCAGCTATATTTTTCAGTGCCTTTGCTTTTTTATCCCTACCTCGATATTATTTAACTCCGACATTCCATAATTAGGGATAGCTTTCAAAACATTCAATCAAAGTTATGTTTTGGTTCTATACCACCACACCACTCTTCGCCATTTGAGCCGAGAGCAGTTAGCCTATTTATTTGATTAAATAGAGCTAGTGAGAGCTAGAGAATCTCGCACTCACAACTGTTTTCACCGTCACTCTACACACTCTAGCTAATCTCGCCTGGAGATTAGACCTGCTCTCGCTAGGGTGCTCTCACGTCTGTTTACACACAGACTTCATCGAGACTTCTTTTAGACAGCTATAGCTAGATTAACTCTAGATGAAAACTCTACAGTGTACTCGTACCTTTATAGAGTTGGATTTGCCAGTGACGGTGAGGTCAAGGATCTAATCCCAGCTGGACGTGTTGAGCATTTTTTCTGCTAAATTTTTTCCCTTCTCCTTTTACATCAATGAGTAAATTCTACTTTCCTTACTACTACCCAATTAATATAATTAACCTGAGAGCTCAAACAGGTAGGAATACTAATGCTCCACTTTATAAAAATGTTTATCTAGGGCTGGATATGTGTAGTGGGATTATTCTAGTATTCTGACAGCTTGCCTACAAAAGCTACTAAAACAATATTAATGTATTCATACGTCCAGTCATATAATATACAATAGTTTTGATATTTGTGTGTATTTAGAAAGTGAGCTTAAAATACTCCAATATAAATATTTTCACTGTTAAGGAACAAACATATGCGATGGTGAATTCAATCTGCATATAATTTATCAAAGTGTCGTTTAAGGATTCATCAATTAACTTAGCTATAATTGACAAGTAAGCTCCCCATAAAGCTAATCATAAAGTTTGTCCTTCATAGCTCAGTAACGACATCGTTTGTGCAGCTTAATCACACCCCTTTCTAAATAATAGGGGCGTAGTTTCATAGTGAAGAGATTATTGCATGCTAGCACTGGAAAGGTGAGTACCAGTGACGAGTAATTCATGTTTTAATGTGACCAATGTTGCGCATTTCAGAGCTGCCGGTAATGTGCTCGCGAACATAGATGATGGGGAACTACCTTCACTTGAGACAGAACAAGTAGTTCTCTGAACACTAGACTTCACTCCACCCTTGTTATTATGGTTTTATTTTATAAACTTTCTCCTTGGATTTTAAATATATATTTTCCCTTGGTGATAAAGGCAGAAAACCAATGAATAAAACGTTTGAAATTGCATTATATTGAATAAGAGTAACCGTTAGTCTCGTAATTTTGTTTTAATTAAAAAGTTCGTATATTTACGTTGTTTATCTAGTTTAGTTAAAAGTGACCCACGAATTTGATAGTTATTGCGGGTCAAACAGAAGACAAAACTACAAACGGAGTAGTTAAAAAAGAACTTCACTCCCCTCGGTCAGTTATTATTTGAATTTAAGACAATAGAAACCACAATGCGACTATCGTATACTAAACGAGAATAGGAAATTAGGAGCCGATCTCACTCCAATGATAACACCTTACTTGGTAGGTGATACAGCTCGAAACCGGCGAGGAGACTTGACATGCTTTTCCTTTTATTTATCACTTTAAAAAATACAATTAAGACAAACATATATTTTAAAAACCGCTTTAGTAACCAAGTGGTCCCAAACATCACTCTAGTGTTAGACTAGAATGTTGATTAGAAGATCGGGGTTCTAATCCCGGTTGTGTCTAATGAGGGTGGTTATTTATAAATGGTTTTCCACTCTCCTGCCAAGCAAATTCTGGTAGATTACCAGATTACATTTGAAATGCTTCCTTCATCATCCCTACCCTACTAGAGTAATTATCATATATGCGTATAACCTGAACAGGTAGTAAGACGCGAGGATTAAGAACCTGAACTAGGTAAGGCAAATGACAGGTGCATGGCTGAGTGAGAGTCAGGAATAAACAATAAATGAACGAACAAAGATTATTATTATTTCTGAATCGACAGATTTTATCAGCACACGGTAATTTCACATGCCTCCCAAGGTTACTTTACATGTCACAAGTGACGGCTCTACTTTCCCACTGAAGGAGGTTGTGCTACGGATCTTTATATTTCAAGAAAATCCGTCGACTTCGGCTGGATTTTAACCCACGAACATTGGGTCCTGATGGCCCAAGACACTCAAGGTCAACAACGAACAAAGAAATTAATCAGTGAAACTGCTAATCACGTGATCTAAGACATAAGGTTCGTAATATACTCCGGAAGATTGGCTATCTGTGGAATATAGTCAGCATTTATACCCTGGCAGAATGATAGACTAGTGAGTGCCATGGAACCTAACTGGAAGAGACTAATTTAAATGGTCAATCAACCATATAATATTGCACAGCCAGTACCACCGTGCAAGTCAATTCAAATTCCACGTATTTGATTATTTTTGATTGGTTTTACTTTAAACAGCTTGTGGATTATAGACTATTTAGTTGTATAATTTACTAATACTAAGTTTACTCTATAGATAGCTATAATACGTAGCTTAAAATGGGATGTTTGCCAAAGAAATTCAAGTATTAATTTACATGAAATTAAACATTTTTTAA